>JAIPRL010000431.1:0-141884 GCA_025469235.1 Pemphigus obesinymphae | reverse complement strand
TGGGTATGAGGATATTTTTAGATTAATTTTAAAATGTACTTATATATTTTTAAATTGTTAGATTTTTATTTTTCCTAAAATTACTTAAAAATTGCCTATACTGAACTCCTTAAAAACGGCCGGTGTCAAAGCCCCTTAATGACGTAGGTTAACCTAACGATAACTTATAGACGAAACTATTTTTTACCTCTATAAACATTTTTGTGAATATTCTAGGCGTATTTTCTTTTTATACATTTTTTATAATTTAAATTAATTTTGTATTATATAATATATAAAATATTGTTATTTTTATGATTTATATTTTATTTTAACAATTAGGATCCCCAAACTGCTAACTGCAGTCTTCTAGGAGTATTTTTTATCAAACATTTGAATAATATCGTCTTCATTGAACTCTTCTTTTTTATTACATTACAACGATCGTGTTTATAATTTTTTTCCATTATCATTCATTTATTATTGTTATTAATAACCACAGAATGTAACAAAACTACAATTATCACTGAATAACCGCAATCAATTTAGCATAAATAACTAAAAAAAAAATACGGTTATAGGTGGGGGGGGCTATATAGCCCCTTAGCCCCCCCCTCTATGTCTTATGTAATATAAAATGTAGTACATGAATGGAAAAAACCACAGAGGAAGATAATATTTTAATGTACGAAAATTCGTTAAGAATTAAGGACGTGATTGTAATAATTTTTTTGATTATTGTTAGGAGTAAAATATAGGCAACTTTTGTTACAATTATGGAGGGAATTGTTAATTGAGCATTATCATTGAGTATAATGTTCTATGGCATTATCGCCAGAAATCGGGTCCCATGTTATCATAAAACGTGTGATAATATATCAAACTGCCTCCGCCATCCAATTTACTGGAATCCGATATTCTGGGTCGTTATTATTTTTCCATTCTACAATGTTTTTCAATTGTTTATTTTTGTCACTTATTTTATTTCTTTTGGTTTTTACATTTGATTAAGGACTGTGCGTTGGAATTGTTACGATTTACGTCAGTCGTCGCTATCAACTCAACGAACGCTGGTGTTTTAATTGTACATTCAAACAATTTGGCAATCGACTCAAATTTCATAAGTGAATTTTCTGTAAGAATGTATGTAATTTAGTTTCATAAGATTAGGATGGGCACCCCTAATAATATAATCAGTGGGTATATAGAATGTTCGAATACAGTCATTGCGTCCAAGTTCCAACTTCCCGCAATCAATCCTGTCATTCCCTTATACTTCGATGGTACACTTTGTCTTAGTAACATTGTATTTTCGTATATTTGTAATTAGGTACCTATTTAGAATTATAGAAATTCACACCAACACCTACTCGATTGTTCGATTGTATTAAAACTGGAGGTGTTGGTTAATTCACGAGTAGGTACCTGTTTGTAAATAATTTTGTAGGTTATAAAATATCTGGTAGGTACCTATCTATTAATTGAATAGAAATATATATATTTCATTCATTTCCATGCATGTCTTGTCATTGATCATTGCTATACTCGATTTCGCATTTAACAAATCATCCGCGTATTTCATCTGAATAAATCTTAATGTGTTCTCTTAATAATATTGTAGTTAGGTACCTACTCAATGTATTGTCATAACACTATATAGGTACATTTTGTATTTTGTTACCTACATACATTTTATTACATAGGTACCTATTGATAAAGATTTGACATTTTAAAAAATATTGTTATAGTTAACGATATCAAAATTGTGACAACGGCCAACAAAAAATATGGCAGAAAAAGATAATTATGATACCAACATCAAATACGAAGCAGATTTAAAGTTAGTATATTATTTAATGATGAATATATCCAACAAACCAAATTAATTGATATTTATTGTTTCTAATTATTTATAATTTATGTTTTGTAATGGGTATAAGCAGTAGATATTAGACCTTTACGGCCAATTTTTAGATTGTTCAACCGTATCACTAGTACTCATGTGTTAATGGTACTTGATCAATGTTGCCTAAATTAATTAATATTATTAACTTACAAGTTTAAACTAAGTAATTTAGGGTTGGGAATTTCGACTCATTTATGGGAGTTGAATCATTCAGTTCAGTTCAGTTTAAAGAGTCGACTCCCAGCTCTATTTATTTTTATCGTGATTCAATTCAACTCTCAGCTCCCACCTTTTCAATACAGTGGAAATCTTATATGAGTTACAACTCTCAGAGAGTTATACGAATCATTTTGGTTGTTTACGAAAACTGTAAAGTGCAGTAAAGTAGTTCCTATTTATTACGTACAAAGTACATTTTACAGTCTTGTTATTGTAGTCTATTTTTCTGCTTAAACGTCAGCCGTTATCGTGACCGATCGTTTATTTTAAATGTATTGTATTATAGTAGGTGTAAAAATAAATAATTACGGCCAACGCAGAATGATAGGAAACACCAGTAAATACTAAACACATTTATTATTCGAATATTTTTAACACACACATCTTCATTGAAAAACGTCTATTAGAAATTCCTATTTTTATTAACTTACGATTTACAAACATACCTATAGGCTATATGAAAATAATCTATCCAAAACAAAAAAAAAATAAAAAATGATGGATAACGACATTATTGCACTTTACGTAAATATTATATTTAAAAAGTTACAGTGACTTAAAAATGATAAAAAAAAAATATATATATATATATAATTATTATATATATTATATTTATTTTATTTTTATATTACCTATATTATATTATAGGTAGGTACTAAAAAAAAACACTTGCTATATACTCGTATATATAAATATAAATGTGAGGTACCTACTACCGCCACAACATAACATTCTGAATTGGCAAGTGGCAAGTCTGAACTACTGAACTGCTAGTGAACTGTTAAATTGCCGAGTATAATCGATTCAGATTCTGTTTGTTTGTGAATTGTAAATTTTCCTAACTCCGAACTAAGGTTGGTTAAACTGAGTCACTGAGTCGCCGAATCTTGAAACACTGATTCGACTCGTTCAGTTCATCTTAATGAGTCGACTCACTGAGTTGACTAGCTCATGAACTACTCATCCCTACTAAGTATAATTTAACAGCTGATAGAAATAAAAAATATTGTATAAATACCTAATGGCTCATTAATATTATTCGACTGAGTATCATGAGATAAGGCATCCATTTTAGATTGTATCTTTATTTTTGAATATATCATTAGTATCATGTGTTGATAATACTGGATCATCTGGATTAATGTCACCTAAATTAATTAGTATTATTAACTTACAAGTTTCTACTAAGTATAACCAACCAGAAAAACAGTCTATAGAATATAGACTAACAAAGTTTGTCAAGCTGTTAGTTAATTTTTGTTGTATATTTAATATTAAAAAACTAGAAATTCAAAACTTTTAGAAATAAATATATATTATAAATAACAATACAATAATATGTCATTTATAGTATTATAAAAGAATAATGCATACAAATATATGTGTATATATAATTCTAAGTAGTATAAGTTTACCTATATTGCTCGTTAGAAAGAGGATACAGCAAATTTGGGTGTAAAGCTCTCTAAAGAAATTTATAAATTACAAAACTTGAAATAATTTCATTGAAGATTTGCAATTCTATAAATATTCAAGTCATTATTGAAGGTACAAAAACTTTTTAAATTCTCAAGATACTGTGACTGTTTGATAGATAGTATTAGAACAGTATGTAATGTGTTTGTTATGGTAAATTTTTGTGTATATTTTAAACATCTGTAACGAAAAATTTTTAGTATTTACTATTTAATTTAGAAAATAAAATCTGTATTTAATTTCATAGTAACTGTAAGTTATAAAATTGTACATTGTTTAAATATTTATGATTTTCTGTAACAGCTGTATTATCAAGGATGAAATTGATGACACATCTGATTATGTCATTATGCCAAGTTCAATTATGATAAAAGAAGAAAATTATGATATTAATGTAAAATGTGAGCCAAATATAAAGTGAGTGAATTACCTATTTAATATGATGTTAATTAAATATACCAAAATTATATTATATTATAATATGTTTACTTGTATGTAATTTGTTTATTAATTTATAAAACAAATTTGGGAAAATTTTAAATAATAAGTTATAATTTCATAAATAATTTGTTTAACCTACTATACTAATTATGTATAAAAATCTAAAATCAACAAACAAATTAAAAATTGTAAATATTGATATTGGTAAACATAGTATTTCAAATAAATAGTTAAAATAATTCAGACAGATAGACTTTAAGAAAAAAACACTTCAAGCATATTAGATTTCCTGTGTTATATCACCCTAGTAACTATTAATAAAATATTTATAAGTAATTATAAACCAAAACAAATAATACCATCTCCCTATTAACTAAATCAACAATATCTCTTATAATTATCAACAGACACAATGGGGATATAAGGCGCCTAAATTTTTATTTAGGAATCTAAAATCCGGTTAAAAGGGGTTGTAAGTAATTTATTCTTTAGGTAGGATACTGGTGGTAGATGTATTGAATTTTGAAAGCAATGATAAATCACGACTTTCAATAAAACAATTTTGTGCAAAACTTTGTGTATAAACTTTAAATTAGATAAATTAATTAACACAAGGTTCATTATTATTACAATAATAATGAACAGGATTTCTAATATTTTAATTTTAATTAAAATGAACTTATTTATATCACAAATGAATAGTACCTATATATATATAGATTATTTTGACATGGACCCAACAGTTATTTTTGATATTAAACATCAAGACTTGTTCATTGCCTACAATCGATGATCTAAGATTATTTGGACTGGCAACTGGACTAATATTTGCAATCACATTTTTTTTTCATTTTTCTGTATGTCCTTACAATTTAATTACTAATTTTATTAATTTTTTTTGGTTTTATGTTTCTATACATAAATATAGTATGTTAAACAATTTTTTTTATAGAGTTATAGTTAAAAATAAATTTAGAAACTGGGAATTTAGCATGCTTACTGAGAGAGTTTTCTGAACTTATTTCTTTACACTTAAGGAAACTATTGAAAAAACCTAAAACTGACCAATTTCAAAGTACTAATTAGAACCAATTTGCTATCAAGAAAGCTCTTTACTACAAAACTCTCACTTATTAAAAAATGCATTGTAAAATCACAATATTTATAATTTTTATAAATATGACAGTTATTTTTTCAAATTACAATATACTTATTAATTATTTATGATTTTCAGAATAAAAGAAGAATCCACAGAGAAATTGGATATTAAAATTCTTCCAAAATTGTCAGATCAGCTTAGAGAGGAATGCACTAATAGTATTGATATAAAAAAAGAACTGTGAGTAATTTATTTAATTAAAAATTAGCCCAATAAGAACAACTAAATAAATAAACATTTAAAAATCTGTTTACTGTAAGATGATGAAATTTAATTTCTATTTTATACATTTTTTACTTGAAAATAATGTAATTTTTATTTATTTATTCAATCTTTTTTTTTTAAAAAAAATGAAAAAGAGAGGTATGAATTGCTTTTAAATATGAGTATTATATAGTATAAATGAAAATTTTTATAAAGTAAACTTCAAAACTTTGCTGTTTGTTTTACCAGAATAGTGGACAACAATACAGTAAATGATATATTTAGATTGTATTTGCTTGATAGAATATTAAAAATAAATATATACACTGTCCTAGATAAGAGTAACATCACATAGGAACTACTGTGCAAGTGATGTGGGCATGTCCTGTGTGCACTTAATGGGCCATGGCCTGGAGTGTTTCTTTATTGCTACAATAGTCTCTGAGTGGGTGCAATTTCATATATTTAATACTGTGAAGTGTATCTTCATATTTCAGTTTAGTATCTATTATTTTTTTGATTTGGTATCTACAAACAGGTACGGGTTGAAATTAAGTATTTAATTTACTAAATGAAAATTATAAACACTAAAATTTGTTTTAAAATATATGAATATGTGTCTAACATTAAAAATAGATATTTCCATTTAAAAATCAAAAGTTGATAGTTAATTACAGTATATTGGAAAGAGTGAAAATGGTAAGACTGCAAAAAATTCATAAATATAGTATAATGGAATGTTTTTAGAAATACAATTTTTCAAAATGTGTATACTTTTCCAAATAATAAGCATTTTATGTTAAAATAATCATCCTGCATATTTATATTTTATTATTTTTAGTGTTACAAGTCCCGAATTTTGTAGTTTATAACTATTACTTTTAAAAATTGTTTTTAGTGTTAATTTTGAGAGAACTTATTGTTAAACAGATCATTTTTATATTTACACCTCTCTCAGGGGTATCATATATTAATGGGGTCATTGTGTAAGAAATAAATATTGTTATTTCCCATATAGTAAGCATCATTATTATTTAAAATTAATATTCTATTTAGATTTTTATATTTTTGGAAAGAATTGAGTTTAAAACAATTTTAATAGAATATATTGAATATTGTTATATCAATAAACAAAATTAGAGGCATAGCATAAAAATATATTTTTTCTAGCCTCAATAGCTAAAAATTTAATCTACTTAGTTTATAATATAATATATATTAAACAAATACTAAAAAAATATATTTTAGGCACCATAAGTTCTAGTGGCACCACTGATAGTAGTAGATTACATAATATTTATGCTAGGGATGATATTATAATGCTGTTAAATGAAAACAAAATCATAATATAATAAAGGAAATATAATGTGTAGATCTGTTAGTGTTGGTTTAACAATCATTTTCTTATATAAATTTAGATAAAACAATGTATACAATTTTAATGTAAATATATTACCATACATTTTAATAAAAAATAATGTGATACTATGTTATACCATAATAGATAAATAATAATATGTTTAGAAAAATATACTAATTGTAACTGTATATGTACATGTCTACGTTTATGTCTAATATATATTTAATTTTGATAAAAATTAACAAATGTTCAAATATAATATGAGTATTTAGTAATTATTTTGTGTTCTACATTTTGGAATTTCTGCTTAACACGTTCACTGCAATTTTGTTCATTCATATGTGAGGATGACGCCAATTGGCGTCATTTCTACATTTTTTCGTATTAGTTTTAATGCAGGCAGCGTTATGTTTTAATTTTTTTTTTTTTTTTTTGTAAGCATTGTTCAGTGTATAGTACTGTAAATGTGTGTAGAAGTCGTACCTCAATTTTTCCATTTTTAGGCCTAGAATAATACTAAAACAGGAAATACATTTATATTGTTTATTTCATTGAAATGTAGCGTTATATTATATACTGTATATTTTGTGGAATTTGTCCAGGAAAACCAAGCCTCTGTCATGAACCACGCTTCAACAATTTTCATTCAAAATTCCCGTAATTCATTTATTAGTAAAATATCAACTTAATAATGTATAATAACATACAGTTTTTAGTAGGTAAGTTAATTAAAAAATAAAACAATATTATAATAAAATGTATGTATGTAATGTATTTTAAAATTAATATAATAAACATACTGTATTTCAATGGTTATTTTTATTATTTACATATTTCTATCATGACGCCAAGTGGCGTCAAACAGCGTCTAACTAAAAAATCATTTAGTAACACTGGTGCCACCAAATGGCATCATGATAAAAAAAAGACGCGATATTTTGACCAGTACCAGAGTATGTATACACAAAACTGATACTTAGTGAACATGTTAAGGAGGTTTTTTTAGATAATTATTTTAAAAATGTTTGTTCTGAAGACCTAAAAATATCATTTAAACTAAATTATTATTGTGATATTACAATTTATTATTAGAAAAATATAGATTTTATATTAGAATATTATATATATTATATATGTTATTATATTAGAATATAATATAATTTTTATACGCAAATTTTTTTTAATTAAAATATGCTTTATAAATACTTATGATTTTTAGAAATGAAGATGATGTTGCAGAGGAAATGGTTGTTCAGCCCCTTCCAAATTCAGGTCCATATCAGAAGATAGGTGGTAATCGCGATATAAAAAAAAAAAAGTGAGTAATTTATTATTTAATATCAAATTGGTTTAATTGGTTTAAAAGGCTCATTTTAGACAGTGATGAGGACTAAAATGATGCACGGATCAGAATGTTTTGCAGTATAGGATGAGTATAGTAGAGATGAGAATGTTAAGGTGGATGAGTAATGACTAGAGAAGACAAAATAAGAAATTAGTATATAAAAGGTAGTATAGGAATAATTTTGATAGTAGATAAAATGATAGAGAATATATTGAGATGACTCTAGTATTTTTTATGAGGAAAAACAGCGGCAAAGAAGAAGAGGAAGAACAAATTAATTTAATAAGATTATTAAATAAAATAAAATATTTATGAAAAATAATGAACTATAATATTAAAGTAACAAATTTTGTTTAGATAATATTAGACAATAATAATAATATTTTTTAACTTTATTAATATATTCACTTATTTAAACATATAAAAGTATTTGCATTTTACATTTCTTTCTATGGGAATTTTGTGACTGGCAAAAATATTAGTTTATTTTTAGGTTTTAATAGAAATTGTAAAATAATTTTTTTTATTCAGAAACAATTTAGTTGAAGTAAACAGAAATAATTTTCAGTATATTATGCACCTTACCTTCAAATGTTGATTGTGGAGTTGTAAACAAAAATAGTTGAATTATTTTAGATTCTGAGCGTAGCGAGAAAGCTTATGGTTTTACAATGATGGTTATTTTTATTTTATTTTTTTATTTTTCTGTAAACATTTTCTACTAGAAGGAGTGCTCCGATCTTTATACTCATACCCGGTTTCCGGTAGCAGATTGCATCTAGTTGGTACTTTTGAGAGGTCATTTTTCGATTTTCATAATAGTTTTTTAATGCGTAAGCAAAAACTACAAAAAATTATCGAAAAATACGATTTTGTAAAATCGAGAATTTTAATTTCGTCGTAATTTCGAAAATAATGACTTTATAATCTTGAAATTTTTACCGAATATTTAATTTAGTAATATATTTACGTTAATTAAGTTTTTTTTTAATTTTTTTTAAATTTTGGTCTATTTATAGACATTTTTATTTTTTCGAGGTTTTTAAGTCTTAAAAGAAGTAATTTTCGGTTTTAAGTTTTGAAAATTGTATACAGCGTTAAATATACGTTAGTCTAACTAAATTCAAAAAATCTTAAAAATCCGATGTCACAATTTTTTTTTACAGTCATTTTAATTTTTTCTGCAAAATTATCAATTTTGAGGTATTTAAGCCCAAATAGTTGGTAAAATGAGATTTTAAGACCTGGGCAAAAATTGTGATTTGTGATGAACACGACTAAAAAATAAAATAAAAATAACAGCCTCGATCGATCCCTAGAAAAAAAAATGATATGAGTTATGTATACTACACCGAAGCTACGCTCAGAATCGTTTTATTGAATGCAGTGATTTATCATTGCTTTCAAATTCAATACATCCACCAAAAGTACCCTGCCCAGTAGCGAAGTGCATCCACCAATACTGACACTCGACGAGCGAAGTGCTTCCACAACCTACTGACCGGCTTTTTAAAATATATTTTTAGACTATAAATATAATAATAATCTAGTTTAAAATATTAACATCGATAGCACTGAGCATTCACCTATTGACTATTATTAATCTGCAGATAATATAACTGATATCAAATACAATAAATTAGAATACGGGAAGCTCAATAGAAAACTACAACTTCTGGTGATCACGGTTGTAAATAAACAGGTTACCATAGATACTGTATGGGAAATGTATTTTTTTTCGTATTTATGATAAATAGCTAAAATATAAATAGGTAAACACACACGTTTATCATAGAAATTTATATTGAACACGATTTATCACCAAAAATGATTATAAAAATAAAATTGGTTAGGTACCCACTTTTTTCTATAATTCATATTTATTATATTTCATATTTTTATAATTCATAACATTACAAATATTTACCAAGGGTAAGAAATTTTGTTCAATAATAAACTGCTAGAACACAGGAAAAATAGATCGATAGGTGATACATGACTTATGTAATACATTATTATTACTTTATTATTATTAGTGTTTTATTTTTTATTTTTACAAATACTATTTATTCATAACAGTAAATTCTATACCTACACCCATTGATAAGTAACAACAAGAATATCATTATAAGTTGGGTAAATACTAAATAGGATACACAATAAAATTGTTTGGTTATGACAATCTATTATGTGTTTACACATCACATGCCTATATGTTATAATATTGCAATTTAAATTGACCACAAATTAACCTTTATAGATGTAGTCAATGAGTCATAACAATTTTGTAATAAACAGAAAATGGACAAGCTATAATAATGACTTCATATATTCAATGTCTTGATATTTTAGTATAATTGTAGATACTTAAATTATAACAATAAATAATTATTAAAAATACACAATTATAACGATTTCATTAATACACAAAATATAGAACTAACAAATTTTATTTTACTAACAATTTTTATCATATCACAACAACTGTTTTAAGAGGGTTGTTAGGCAACTTTCAATAAAATCAAGCATTACAGTGTACCCTAGAAAATCCGCAAGCTTTTCGTTTTCTAATCTATCCCATTTTCGCGCGTAGTGGTCCGACGCAATGACGTCACAGCAACATTCAAAAATCCTGTATATAACGCCACGAATAATTAATATTTTTGCATTTTGTTTTCACATTAAATTATTTTATAGTTCAATGTGTCAAAATCAATAATAAAATTAAGTAACATTTTGGATTGTGAATAATTTTAAGTACCTACTACTTACCCAAATAAAAATGTACGTGAATTAATCATAACATAACAATATAATCAGATACAATTACTATTATTTTATATTGTAAACGGCTGATGCCGAATTGGTTCCCAGGTCTAAATCGCAGTGTTCAAATTAGTTAGGTCCGTCACCCTGGCCCTGCCATTTTCAATTTCAATAAAAAAAACTATTCAAAATTATGTAATGGTTACAAATGGTTACAAATTATATTACATAATTTTGAATAGTTTTTTTTATTGAAATTGAAAATGGCAGGGCCAGGGTGACGGACCTAAATTAGTTCTCCATTATTATTCAGGTAGTGACTGTATTGGTTCCCACGCAGATAGTACGCACATACTTAAGTAAATTAGGTACGCAGTAAATTAAGTTTCTCGAATTTCAATAAAATATAGGTACCTACCTACTGATATTTTTTTACTGTTAAAGTTTTTCATCTCTCTTCTCATTTATACATACTTAATACTATCATCCTATGTGTAATATCATTGATCAATGAGTATGGGTATTTATAATAATCAGTGAATATTATGGTAAATGTGTAAAAATGTATCGGAAATTGATTTTTAAAAATTATTTTTCACACGATATATATTCTACGTGATTTCTTTAAAATAATCAACCGAAATTGGTTAACGCATATAGTAAACAAGATTTTCGATGCTTAGTCCCCATATAGGAGTTAAATTAGACCCATTTACAAATGGGAACCAATTAAATTCATATCTATGATAGACCCATTTCCAAACGGGAACCAATTCGGCTACTCCCTTTTAAACTGAGCCAGGAATCTATTGATTTTAAAATTTTTTTCTTTAAAACAAGAATAAAAATTTTGGAGTAAAAAACCTTGTTTTTCTTCTAGAATCTATATTTATCAAGTAACTTTTTAATTTTCCTATAGTCGTAGAAATATCTTTTATAACAGAAAATATTTATAAATGGAAAAACAATAAAAAGAGTTGCCGTGGTTACTATGTTATATTACTAAAATAATATTATATAGGTAATAATATTTATTTACGTCATAAAATTTAAAAAAATTTTATTTTTGACTTTTATATAGTAGGTAACGTATACAAAGCTCCACTCAGAATAATTTTATATGATGCAATAATTTATTTATTTATTCGTCATTGCTTTCAAATTTACTATATAAATTACCAGTATCTTACACAACGATCGAAGTAATGCTTACACCCCTTAGGTACTTGCTGCTTTTTTTTATTCTTATATAAAATATACAATTAATACATTTTATAATATATTCTCAGGTGTTACTTTGTTACATTTTAATATTTTATTTAAGTATTATATATTTGTACAGCACTATATGTACTTGTCTGGATTATTGTGTACGAATATATTTCGTGTGTCTATTTGTTCTGGTCATGTCACGCGATCCATAAACAACGATTCCTCCACTACTGAACCGTAAAATTGGTGTTAGCACGCTCGGGGAACGTTGTAAATATACGAGGGTGTGGAAGTTTTAGTCGTTGTGGTTGGCAATTGATGACTATGCGATAGGTAGGTAGGTAAAAGGTTTGTTTATAGCAAACATAGGGATTAATATTAAACATAAATATTGTGGTGACATGTTAACAATAATAAACAAAAAACTACACCAGTTCTAATCACAGACTACATGGCGCATTTAATAATAGATATGCTATAATACTATGACGATACTTGGTATTTGATTTAATTTCCCTCCACCCAATAAACATTACCTACTTGAATTTATTTTAAATACCTACATTTATTGGAAACCCGGACTGTATTTGAAATTTCGAAATAATGATTCCGATTTCCAAGTGAATCATGGACCATAGTTTACCTAAAATCGATTTTATTTGCTATTCTCAGACATTTTTTCGATTGTGATAAAAATAATAGGTACCTCCTAGGTTCTATTGATAAAATATAAAAAAGATGTGTGAAACTTTTAAAATACTTTTACTGACCCGAAAATATGATTTTCAAAAAATCAGATATTGATCGGCACATTTTTTAGCTATAAACATAAATATCAAAATATGTAATACGTATATTTACATTGTACTTACTATAGTTATTATAATAATACCGATGTATACATTACTCGATAGTCAGTATCTATATGTTTTAAATGAATATTTGTATACAAATTAATTATGATTATAAATGAATAATACAATTAAAAAATATAAATATAAACTATAACATCAAAACCAAACCTAATACTTATCACTTATTTATTTAATTATCAATAAATATATATATAATAGATAAGTTAGAAAAGTATATTGTCTATCTAGTGGAAAATGCAGTAACAACAAAGTCTATTTTTAGGAATTATATTTTATCCTTAACTTTTTATTACTTATTTTATCATACCAATACCTACTACATAACATGTAGATACAGTTTATATAGTATAAAACATTTTCAAAACGAATTTTGCGGTACTAAAACAAGATTTTACTGCATAAAAGTGATAAAAATGGACGCAAAATGTTAAAATTAACAATAATGTATAGTTTTCAACTATTTAGTACCTAGTTACTGTACTTAGCACTAGGAGGGCAGAATAATGGTTTAATTGAAAGTACATTTTATGGTTGATTTAGTGCATTTGGAGTGTGCAAAGGCTATAAATTATCATGAAATTAGATTATTAGGATATTATATTAAGGATTTTTTTTCGATTTAAGATTTAAAATAAATTAGAACTATGTATAATACTCACGATATCCATTGATAAATTTCAGCTACAGGTAATTCTTTTTTCTCCATCAGGGCTTGATGAATCATTTCTGTATAGGTATAACCAGGTTTATTAGCTTTGTCTAATCTTGAAGGTGGCATTTTGTATGGTTTACGATTGTTTTTAGACGACGCTAAAAACAATAATTAGAATATAATCGTATAAGTTATATAATACTCAAGTAATTTATTACTTATATTATTATATACTATTATAAAGATTACAGTACTACCCATAAGTCTCATATCACCCAGTTACCAGAGTATTGTCAGAGTATACCTTCGTAGTAAACCAATATTTTTTATTGCTGTTCTTTTGTCAGTAGGTAATGTATAAGATATTCCAATTTAATGACATTACTTAAAAAAAAAAAAAACTAAAAATTTAAAAAAAAAGATTTTTATGGAATTTTAATATTTACTATTTGAAAGTTTTTAAATATTAATTTTATTGCCCTTATATTTTTGTTTAATTAAAAAATATGTATTGAAATTCAATAGAAATTTACCAAATTAAAGATTAAGTTTAAGTTATTGATTTTCAATTCATTAGCGAAAAATAAAATAATATCGATAGTATTTGTCTACATCAATTTAAATTTGAATGCAGAAAAATTAATTATAATATATGAAATGGAATCTGTTTTTGTATTTTAAAAAAATACTGAAAATATAAAACTTAACATGCTCTAATTTGGTCAATTTTTACTTCGAATAATTATATTTTTATCTGAACAAAAATAGGGTCAACAAAATTTCATAAAAATATATCTATACGTATATTTATGTTATAAAATTACAATTTTTTATATATATATTAGTATATTACTATCAAAAAACCACATTCAAATATATTGGTTTGCTTCGGAGATACTCAGGTCGATGATAATGGACTAATAGAACATTATACTGTACCTATACCTAATTATTAAGTCATTCTTGGTCTTTAAATAAATATTAAAATTTTAAATATATCTATTCTAAAAACCTTAATACTTTAAATTAGGTATATATTTGGTACCTACACAAAAAATGATTAATGAAAGTATTCGTTAATAACTTAATAGAGTCAACAAAATTCAATTTTTAAACACACAAATATATATACAAAAATAATTTTAGCCTTTAGGTATCATCATCAACTATAATAATATAAAATATTGTACGATGTGATTCTCTTATATACCTGTTATTATTATATAAAATTAAGTACATATAGACAGTGGCGTATTTAGGATTTCGTTAACCTAGTTTCAAACATGATTTTCACCATCCCATTATGCAAAACGTAAAATAATTTTTTTTTTGTTCTTATAGCATTGTAAGATTTGCTGCTCCTAAAAAGTGTTGCCGGGGAAATTATTTCCTAAACACCCCCCTAAATACGCTGCTGTACATAAGTAATAGATACTTCGATAATTTCGATAAAACTGACAACTGAGACTCCAGAGTATAACTACTTTTAAAAGGTCGTCGATTGAGTTTTACATATTGCCTATGCCCTATTGTGACATATCCACATACTATATGCCTATTAAGGAGGGGCTCAAAAAAATTACACTAAACCACTTTTAAGAACATATCTCCTCCCTTCTCAAGACATTAAAAAAATTTTTAATACACAATTTTAAAAAAAATTTAAAAACCAATGAAAATCTAACAATTAAAAATGTTTAAATAAATTTTAAAAATAAATTATAATATATAGGTATTCTCGTATATATCACTATTATTTTTTTTTTTTTGTTATTTTTTTTATAGCAAAATATAAATATATTTTTTAGTGCAAACTGTAAAATCCATTCTCTGACTAAATATTTATCAAAATATTGATATTAAATAAAAATATTTAGTATATTTTTGATGAAGTATACATTTTTTTACTATTATATATTCCATTTTTACCACCCTTATGACATCACTGAATACAAGAAAATAATAATTGAGGTACCTATAATACATTTAATATTTATATAATATACGTGGTGTTATTACTTGTTTTGCCAGTATTATTAATAATAATCAGGATAATAATACCTATACAATACATTATAAATACGAAATAGAACATAGTATAACTAAGGGTGAATATAAAAGTCTTGATCATATGAAGGAGGGGGGGAATTCTACTCGAAGATATTATATTGTATTATATGCCATACATTCGGCAGATCTAAAAGATAATTTATATTCTGTAATAATAATACTAAAAAATATTATTCAATATGGTAACATTTTATGAAGCATGGGGGGAGTGAATTTCTCCCATATTTCTGCATATGATGTTAACTTACTCCTCACGTTATGTTATTAATTTTATAAAACTTATCACACATGTTGGGACCAAAGTTGGAACTATGACCAATCGATTTATCAGATTGATTATAATTTATTTAACTTTAAAAATCGTTTCAATCTAACTGTAATTACTACAATATTTTTATGATGGAAATTTTAACATTAGTATTTTTACAGGACATAGGTACACTACACGCTAAAATGAGAAACTAGTAAATGGGTACCACGTATACCCAGTACACACGTATACTGCCCAAAACACCTCTGAAGATATGTAGGTACTATAAAACTTTTACCAAAAGTAGAATATCAATATTGAGTATATTCTGTTTTTCTTTTATACAGGGATCATATATAGAGTTATAGAAAATATTTTTTTTAGGTGGAAATAAAATTAATGGGTTGACTGTTGATGAGTGAAAAATAGGCCATTCAATTATGTATTGATAGCCGAGTTGTAATGTATTGTATACTACCTAATATCTGATGTAAGTAAAAAAAAAAATTTCTACTCCAAAAAATCCGATTCTACTATGACGAATTTAAAAATGTCGATTTTGTGAACATTTTAATGAAAAATTTTAATTTCTAAAATGAATGGCTTTTAAGTGAAATATAATATATTTGACCTATATTTTTTTTATTACAAACTGTATACTGTCCATTTTAATATATAGTTTTAGACAGCTAGAGTTTTCTTCTCCTCCGCCTTCTCTTCCAAGTCTGAACTATTAGGGGTCCACCACCTTAGTTTTATACCCTTCCACTTAACTCTATCTCCCACATCTTATTCATTTACCTCCATCTTCCTCACATCATTCAACATCACATCCCATCACCTATTTTTCGATCTTATTCTCCCCCTCTTTCCATCAACATATATTTCCTTTACTAATTTTACTGTCTCAATCTCTTCCCTCCTTAATACATGCCCGAGCCACCTCAATCTATTTTCCCTTATTTTGTCAACTATCGAAGCTACTCCTTATATACTTATTTCTTATTTTGCCCTCTCTATAATCACTCCACACATCCACCTTAATATTTTCATTTCTGCTCTATCTTTCTATCTACTGCCCAGCATTCTGTTCCATACATCATTACAGGTATCACCACTGGCTTACATAATTTACCTTTTACCCTAATACAGCTAGAGTATAATATATAAAATACAAATAAATGTTATCTAATGACTAATTGTAATTAATTTTCATTGTCTACTTCTATATAAGTGTTTAAACGTTTTTCAACATTTATTGATATTAGTAAATTTGAGGATTACCTTAATATATTACATAATATATACCTATGTATATGATTTATACACATTATACGGTATAATATGTACAATTGTATGGTAATTCCTGCAATAATGTACAGATCAGAATATTAGGTAATAGATAGGAAGATAGAACAGATTATGAATGTAGTATAGATGAGAATGTTAAGGTCGATGAATGAAGTGACTAGAGAAGATCAAATAAGAAATGTGTGTATAAGAACTAGTATAGAAGTAAAGCTTTGATGGTACACAAAATTTGTCAGAATATATTTTGATGGCTCTGAAATATTTTAAGAAGGGAAAAGTAAGAAGCAGTAAAATTATCAAAGGAAATGTATATTTAGCAAAGAGAGGAAGAAGAAGATCGAGAAAGACGTGAACCGTGATTTGACGATATAGAAAGTGATATAAAACTAGTGTAAAATTAAATAAAATCGAGTTATGTGGAAGATAACGAATAGGATGACCGATCTCAGATAGTTATAAGAGAAGCCAAGAGTGAATAAGAAGAAAATATTATTAACATTAACAAAAAAGGGATAACAATAATTAATAAAATGCGAAAATGTTGATATTTATTTTTATTTTTTGTATATTCGATAAATGTCTAAGTACATAATATTTATTATTGAATAAAGGATAAATAAGTATACCTACACACTATATTTTGTCGTATTGTAGATTTAAGATTTTGTACTGCACAAAGTGTGTCATAGTGCACATAAAAATAGGGACTGGATTTATACTTGGGTATACTTATTTTATTAGTTATGAGTTATTCACTACCTATTAAATTAGGTACCTCCTATCTATTAAGTTTCAAGTCATTACACATTATATTAAATTAAATTATAGTAAATAAGTTTTTAAATCCGGTATTCTTAAAAAAAAAAATTGGTAATATTATAGTAAAATTACACTACTCAAAAATAAAAATGAGACATTTAAGCTAAAAATAGTGTTAAAATACTTATATATTATACCAGCTGCAATTTTAAAAAGAAGAACATCTGCGAGACAATCTCATATTCCTTTTATAAAATATTGTTTAATAAAAAAGTTACAGATGTACCTTTAAAAAGTAAGTAAAATCAAATATTCAAATACAATTAATATTTTTGAATGCAATAACTTTAGTCTTCATTGACCTAATTATATATTATAACCTATTAGCCTATTAAATATGAGTTAAGAATTAAGATATTTGTTAGTTTGGACTTTTAGAGAATTTTCTTTATCAATTTTTGTACGCTCTGTAAGCGACATGATATCGGTACCTAATGGCTAACACCAATATATATATATATATATATGAATTAGATACCTACTGCATAACCCGACTAATCTTCCAACTAATATAACAATATCTAATTATGACATTGATATAACTTTCAAGTAGGTACCTATTCTAAGAAAATATTTATAGTATATATAAAGAGATTTATAGTACCTATATATAATATAATTATAAAATATTCTAATGTTAACTTTTATGATTACATACACGAAAAAATGTACAATTTACTGCAATTTATTATGCCAATGCTAATATATATTATACTCGATCGTGTATGTATAATTGCAGATATAATATTGTATACATATATAGCTACCAGATTCAATAGTGGCCCAAGAAACTTGTTGATGGGGGAAGGGAATCATGACTATCAAAAGAGGCATTTATCAATTAAAATAATATTTTTCTACATAGATTGGTAGGTATACCTATAGTGATAATCTTAGATTTATATGAGGCAATGGCCGCTAAAGCCCCCTTCCTGGAGCTGCCAATAAATATGTATATAAGAAATACTACAAAATTAAATTTAAAAATCGTGTAAATACTATAAACACTAGAAATTAAGGTGTATATATATATATATGATACCATTTAATTATATACTCGCATATTATAATATAATTTATACCTACTTTTGTCTTTTAGTATAAAAATATACCTACTATTAGTATATAATATACTAATTTATGTAACATCCACCTATATACATATTGTATGTATTTTGTCTGTTGAGTATTGATATAATATTGTTGTTTGTACATATTATATTATATTATTTACTTACGTTTTTGGTCCGTTTTGGCGGATTTCTTTTTCTGCAATTTCATCGTCTCGGGCTCTTGCCATTCACCGCCGAATACGTTACCACCGCCAACACCGGTGGTCCCGTTGCAGGTGGGTTCGAATATAGACGCCACCTGAAAATTGACCAGCCAACTTAAGTCGCCCGGCTTGTTGTTACCGTTCTGAACGGACGACTTTGGCTGCAACGACGACTGTGCCGGGGGTGGTAGGTGCTGTAACGGTCGCCTCTGGTTTCCTGAAGACACTTGCATCATCTGATGATGAGGTGGGAGATGGTGCTGCTGCTGCTGCTGCTGCTGCTGCTGCTGCAGCGATTGTAAGACATGCAGGGGTGGATTCCTTTCCACCGGTCTTAACCACATGGACATCTGTGGTAGCTGCTGTTGCGCCGTTGAAGCGATTGGTTGTGTTATTTCCTCAAACACTAGTGGCGTAAACACGTCAGACGGCTCATATCGGGCCTGAACGGCACTGGCCGAGGGCGATGGCACCCAGGCCGTTGGTGGCCAACAGTCGACAGATGCGGCGACGGCGGCCGAGTCATCGGTGCAGATTCCGCCGCCGTCCTTGACACAGTTTTCGTGTTCCAGTTTGTAAACGTGCAACGGTTTCGCGCACGCCAAATACCTCTTGGATAACACCAACGACGACAGTCCATCCGACAACGGGCTGGGATGAGTGACCGTTGACGACGACATCGGTCCCGCGGCGGCGTGCGGTTCAGCGGTCGGTGCGAAAATGCGTGCGCCGCCGTGGCAGAGCGGGCCGGTAGCGGAGGTTCCCGGACATGGTCTGATATGAGACCTACAGGGACGACGGGGACGGGGTACCCATCGGTGAGTGGCGAAAGGCATGCGAGTTTTCCGCGCCAGCCAACCGATGAGTGCGCAGCTCCGTGGCTGGGGCGGAGCTATACGGTGTACGTATACTTGTATTGTATTATTTATTGTATTGTATGTGTATTGTACGTATTATATTATACTCTATGGTATGTGTATACACTATATTATATAAACGGTGCGCATAATATTTAACGCAATCGGTAACGCCCCAAATCGTTACGATGCGCGCGCGGAGGGTCGAAAATTGCACTGTGCACTGTGTGCCGTATGGGGTTGTCAAGTATCCGCTGAAAGACTACGCTGCCCGAGGGCGCGAATTCTCCGTAGAGTTTCGCTGACATTATTGTAAATCCTAATCACTAATTAGTAACCACTTATTATTTAAGTATACTCATAATAGGATTATTATAATAACAATTTTGAAAAGCGGTAGTATATCACTGAGAAAATCAAAAATTGATCTGTTTAAAATGACAACTAACGGGTGATTCATATAGAGGTACTTTTAAGTAAAAAAAATTTAAAATAATAAAAAATTTCAATTTTATCGGGTAATCTTTATTTTTATATAAAAAAACATTTCTTGACATTTATTTTTTAAAAATTATTTCTCTCAAATGTTGGCCGTAACTGCGGTTAAAATGGTTCATTCTGAAGCTCCAATTTTCGATGACGCGTTGGAGCATTTCGAGTGATATTTGGCCAACGATGCGAGTAATGTTGACTTCCAATATTAGTGTTGGTATATTACGGGTATTAGTAACCCGTATACACCCGCGTGCACATGTCAGCTATCTATTTTATAACCACGAAAAAATATATATTTTTCACTCAAATAGACGATTCTAATTCCATCAGAACGTAGCAATGAGTACATCAATCTTAATTTGAAAAAAAATATTCCAATTTTCTACAATAGTTACAAAGGAATGAACGAATCAATTTTTTAAAAAAAATTTTTGTTTAATTAGATATTTATATTCAACATTTTGAAAATTTTGGAAACTTTAAATGGTTTTAATTATAAATATATAAAATATGAAAATGAAAAACGTGGCTCGTCATTCCCTCAAGTAAGTAATAAAAAATGTATATATGTTTTCAAAATTTTTATTGGAGTAGGTACGCATCGTGCCGGACTGTTGGAATTAGAATGAATAGTTTTTAACCAAAAAAAATGGTGGTGTGAAGGCGCTTCAAGAGGACGTCATACATTCAATTTTTAATAGGTTTTGTATAGGCAATTTTTATGAAATTGTAAGAAAAATTAAATTCCAACAATTTGCATATATTTAAATATATTTTTTAATTAATTTAAAAATAGTCTCGTATAAATACCATTTTTTATTGTTGTCCAATTGTAATATTTGTTTAAAAAAACATACGTACCCAAAATTACGATTACTCGTTCCTTAGTGGTTATATTAGAGCAAAAACACCTACTATTAAAAAATCGAAAGTTAACAACATTCTGAAAGGAATGTAATATCATTTTTTCAATAAACTAAATATTTAACATACAATCTAACATTCAAAAATTATTTTTTTTAATTTTAAACGGCTGTAACTTTTTTTATAAGCATTATTTTATTAAAATTCCCTCTACAATTTTGTAAATTTTTGATTATATAATCAAAAATAATAATATAATAGGTATTTTTATCCTTAAGCCACTGTGAAACGAATTATCGTCATTTTGCGTACACATGTTTTTACACTAGAAATCGGGAGATGTGATGTCCTCTTAATAAAATTCAGTAACCAAATTGCATTTGGTTAATTGCGAAAATACGCCTTATATTATACTGGGTATATTAAGTAGACTGGTATTAATAATAATATTCAAAATAAATCGACAAAAAGAAACAAGTTTTGTTATCGTATGAACATTTACGACAATATTATTGACAGATGGGTAAGAGGTGAGTGGAAATGTTTTGATATAGATTACTAACCCTAGTGATAATATATGACTCACAAGCACAACGCCGTCCAGCGAAGAATAAGAAATTGTCTACACTGACAATTCTTCAAACTTGCATTTGTATTTTTCATTTTTATCAACTCACAAATATGTTAGAAGTACGAAACAAAAAACTAATTATAGCCAACAACATTATCTAGCAACTAATGGAGCCAATATATGCATTTTTATACGTTTTATGAGCTGTAAAAATATCCTTTTTTTTTAACAACTCATGTAACGTGAAAAATGCATCATCACTTGTTAGGGAATTTTGTTCTTTATAATTTACTTTTTATTCATTTCTACAATATTCTCAATTGATAAAAATTAAAAATGCATACATTAACATTTTTTTTCAACGAATATCTTGATTATTTTTAAATTTCATATATATTGCCTGTACAAAACCCTTTAAGAATCTGGCGTGTGACAAATAAAATAATAATATAAGATAAAACAGTATTCATTATGCTTAAGTATAATACTTATAATAATAAATTTATTAGTATCAAACATTTTGTCTACATAATATGAAAAATGCAGTTAATAAAAAAAATAACTAGCTCAAATTTTTGGACTAGCGTATTTAAATGCTGCAATCTGACAAAAGCTATAAATGGTTTCCAAAAAACAGGAATTTGTTTATATAATCCAAATATATTTAATGATATAGATTTTACAACTGCTGAAACAACAAATTTACAACAAATAGATAATTCTATTGAAACTACCGATAAATCATATCCGCTCAGTGTCATAGAATCAAATAAAAATATTGATAAAAAATATGAACCTGAACTCAGATGTTCACATTGTGATGTTCAGACTCCTGCGATAAAAAAAAAAATATTTCAATTAATTAATTAAAATCTTTCAAACAGCAAATATTGGAAAACAAACAAAAGAAAAAAGAAGAACAACCGGTGTAAAGGTAAAACTGCTGTGATTACATCATTAGATTAGATTCATCATAAAACTAACTGGAAAATTACACAAAAATAAATATTGAAAATACCTACAAAAACTACTATTACTAAAAAGACAGGTACCTATTAAAAAAAAATGTATTCTCCAAATCTAATAAATATTAAAAAACCAAAATGAATAAAACAGAAGAATCAAGTAATAATGATGATGTATGATGAATGATGAAAAAGAGGTTAATGTAACTATAAATGCTTCAATCATGGGGTTAGTGGCTTGCAAGGAACAACCATATGTTAAAATAATATTTTACATCCAGTTATGCGTCTAGGAAATTACTAGATAATGAAAAGACGTATTCCTCAACTACTCTTGAATTATCGGGACTATGTTTTGGAATTATAGACTTTCGAGAATACCTATGGGGTAGAAACTTTACTGAATTTTGTGACAACATTAGTTTAAAATATTACAAAAGTTCAAAAATTCCTTCAGCTAGAATAGCTAGGTTAACGATTAAACTGATAGATTTTAATTTTAATATATTATACAAAAAAGGCAAAAAAAAATTAAGTTGCAGATGCTCTATCAAGAAACGCGATAAATATTACATCAGAATTAGATAACGAAAATAAAAAAGATATTATAAATTTGAAGTCTTATGACATAAAAAACATTGCAATACGAAAATCAATTTTGTATTGACCTTAATACCATTAATAATAAAGAAGGAAAAACAAATATAAAACGAAAATCTAGGCAATTTTAATCTTAAGCAAAAAAAAAAAAAACATTTCTCACCACCAAAAGATTTCACAAACATATTAGTAGCACCTAAATCGATAGTTAATGACATACTCAAATCATACCACAAATTGCTCATGGGAGGTTATGCAGGTATGCGCGTACAATTCACAAATTACAAAACAAATACTATTGGCCCACCCTATCTAAAGATGTGACTAATTTTATAAAATCATGTCATCAATGCCAAAATAACAAAAGACTAATTGGAAAAAAAATTGACAAATTACAACCAGTTCGCACTTCCAATAAACCTATAGACAGATTAGTCTTCCAGTCTTCGATTATTTAAATCTACTACCTTCTAGTAATGAAAAGAAATACGTATTAGTAGCTGTCTTTAGCAACACAAAATACATATTTACCAAAGCTACTGCTGAATCTTCAGTTAAATATATAATACAAATTGTCTCTCAATGGGGTTCTTTTAGACAATTTTCTTCAAATAGGAGTACCCATTTTAAAAATAGTACTGTTACCCAAATATTAAATACATTAGGAATTAAACAAATAGGTACTCTCAACGGCATATTCTCCAGAGACACAAGGCTTCGTAGAAAGGGTTAACGGAATTTTATAGAACTCATTAAAAATTATCTAAATGAAGATAATCAATCTAGATGATCATACTATCTTGGAGACAAAATTCCAAAAATAATACAAATCGCTCAAGATACATAAAACAAAATATTGTGACAAAGCTCACAGAATTTTAAATTTTAACCCGAAAGACTTAGTAATAGTTAAATTTTCCTTCACTCAAATTGGGAAATCTCCTAAATTAGTATCTTCATATAGAGGTCTATTTGAAATTTTACAAAAAATATTAAATTTAAATTACAAAATTAAGTTAGTACTAAACAATAAGGAAACGGAAGATGTCATTCATTTTGGAAGATTAAAACCGTACTATTCTAAATAAGTTATGAGCTATAATCTTTCTAAATATAAACATAACATATTACATTCTTACAATAACAAAAAAATAATAATAATTGTATTTAATCCATTACATCTTTATTTTATTGTATAATTTTGATATAACATTAGATTTAAGATTTTTTTCTCCAATAATCATAATTGTAAAAATTAGGCCATAACAGAGTTAAATAAATATTCAAAATCTCAAGAAAAAAATTCAATGAAATTCAAAATGGTCTTACAAATTACAATCTACAATTATATTCCTACCAGCATTGTCAGGCGTAAACGGTTTTATTGCATAAAGGTAGGTAGTTGTTCAACATCAGAACTGCAATGGCACTTTGTTTAATGATCTATGAATAATCAATATAAATGGACGACAATGAACTTTTATCAACTTTTTTTGTTTAAGAACCGTTTATAAAAATTGTTCTGTCAACAAGACATTTATAATCATATACAAATACAAGACATTATATATTCATTATTAAGAATGCGCTGAATAAATATAATTATTATTCAGCCAATAAATTGTAAAAGGATAGTTCACTTCCTTTGGAACCTTCATATCGGGACTTCTAGGAATATTTATAATCTGGAAAGCAATGAAAACTACACTAAACACCAGACTCAATATATCCATTTTATACCAAACCTTTGATTGGAGCTTGAAACTCTTAGCGGATATATTTTCGAGCTTACAATCTTCATAACAAACAATTTAACATGGAAATGAAATACTCAACAGTCAACTCACTCGAGATAAAGATTCTTGAACTTCATGTTGATCAAAGGATCTTGACTGTAGAGAACAATTATATCAACTATATTAATCTAAATTCTCAAATTCGTTCATATTGCTAGCATACTATGATTTTATTTCATTTACTATGATATAATTTGGTCATGATTTCCACACAATACATTTTGTCACCGATATAGTAAAACTGTGAAAATCGACACTTTGCTCAGACAACTTTTAACACGGGCCTTCTATATTACTTAGAGATGGGACTAATCGTTCATTTTGGTGAACTAGTTCATCGTTCATCGTTGATTAAAATGAACCAGTTCATTGAACGAACTGTAGGTCATAGGTACTAACTGTATTCCATACATATCGTTCATTATAATATCTAGGTATTTTTAATCTATATCTATAGCCTATCATTAATTATTTTTAATCATATTTATTTATTTTGAACACTATTCGTTCAGTTCGTTCGTCTATTCGTAACTTAATTTCATTTAAATATTCAAATGTTGAAAGGCATCCTTCGTTCGCTTGTTCATGTCGTTCAATATTGAACTAATTCATTTTTAAAAATGGTGTAAAAATAATAATAATAATAATAAAATTGAATATAAATACAAATTTGCATCATACTGATATTATTTGACGGCAATAACGGTTAAAAAATAATTTATGTGTCGTATTCTCCATTATTGTACTCTATGCATAGGTACTTTTTTTAATATTTTGGTTTCTTTTTTGATAAATGGTATTTTTTTTTAGGTTGCACTGTACCAATTTGCCATTGTTGTAGTTTTAATTGATCTAATGCTACTTCTAACTGTATTTTTTTTTAATAATGTCCATGTATTCGGATGTTTGTAGTTAATAACATTTCTGAATCGATTATTAAACCTTTCTGTTTGATTATTTGTCCTTTCAATATCGCTTAATGTGCTTTCGTGAACACTCCGAAGAACTGGTGGAAATTAAGGCGGAATATTTTTTAACCTAATAGCCATATTATTTTCCCTTCTTGTGTTTCTTATTCTTCTATAGGTACCCGAGAAATATGTTGTGTCAAAATAAGTGACTAAGTCAATGACTTCATCTGGCATAATTGGTTTAATATAATCCATTCCTGATTTAACATCCGAAATTGGTAAAAGAGCCAAACCATCCAATAATCCACAAAAAAAAAATACTAAAATCATAATCTTCTCGACATTTGTTTTCCAATTCAAGTTATTGTAATTTACGATGGGTCGACTGAGTTAAGTGAAAATAACAGCCTTTAATATTAATATTATCTCTTAAAAGTTAAAACTGATTTTAGAGCATATATGGAAGCTTTTTCATAATCCAAATAAATGATTGTCGAGTCGAGATATAAATCTGAAATCGGGCTTAAAATATTCGTCAATAATTGTTTAAAACATATACCTACTCGTAGGTATTTTGGGTTTTTTTTTCAAGGAGACTGCAGTAACAAAAACACCACCAACTTTAACCTTTATTATATAAAGTTGTAAACATCCAGTCGGAGATATTGAAAAATTTCCATCAAGCATCCATGAACTTATCAGCTTCTGCAAGAACTGTCAAATTTTCGTCTGTTGCAAAAATAATAATTCTTTCATCTTTTTCATTTCGATATTATCTTTAAGCAAAAATCTTTCTTTATTTCTAGTATATGCCCAGTGATCTACGAAAAAAAAAAAAAAGCAGATCATTTAAAATTTTAATTTTTGTTGGTATATACTCAGATGTTATAGTATAGGTAGAACACAAAATATAATTATTTAAAATTTGTAAAAATATACCAACCGGATATCAGTAAATCATTAATATTATTTGGTTCTGGTGGATTTTTATTCGAACGTTGATTTCATAATGTACCTACGTTTAATATTGTCTTCAGAAAACATTCTAGATCTCGTCTCTGTGTCTGAATCAGCTATTGCTTCACCAACAATTTCAACAAGATTTATTGAAGTAGTTTTCGCTTTATTTTTCATTTGATTCGTGATTCAATTTAATTTGATTTTTATAGCCTCAATTAATTTTTAAATTTATTAAATTAATTAAAATTTAAAAATTAAATTAAAATATTACTTTTATCTCCGTTTCGTCTGCAAGATGATTGTGTTTATTTTTAATTTCTGGGTCAGCATTTTCAAAATTGGCCTTTACACGATAGCCCACTTGATTTATTACAATGCCACCGAATCACAGAATAGATCATAAAGCCTAGCCTGACCCTGACCGAATTCCATTTTTGATTTTGTAATATAACTCTTATGGACAATTTTGTCCGACCCATTATTCGATTTGATTAATTCGGCCATATTATAATATACCTATTATATTGTATAAAATAATGTAATTGTAAATTAAATATTGAAAAAAAAATGTGTTCTTATAACTATACAGTCTACAGGTGTATTACAGGATAACTTGTAACAATGATATCATGATGAACTTTTATAGAAGATAGCTGAACATATTATATTTTATTAGGTGTCTATAGGTATATATTATACTACTTAAACATTTGGACTATATAATTTCCCAGATAATAACATTGACATTTTCATTTAACTGCAGCCTCAAATCTAATCTATATTATAAAATATAGGTTGATATAGTCCCTATTATATATTGTGATTCCCAACCAAAATGACATTATTTGTATAACATTATATATATTATATAGGTATAGATATCGTAATACATTAATATTAATACCTATATATATATAATTATAATTATATATATATTACGAAGAATACCTAATACCATTGATCACATATATATAATCAATGCTAATACCTAATATAGGTACTTGACAATTGCCTTTTTATTTTACAAGTATTCATAATAATGTACCTATAAATTGCACTTTTCATTTTGTTTTTTTTTCCATTGCTTTTTTATCCCGTTACCGTTCTCGACACTGCGTATTATACAGTTGATCACACTGAGCGTGCATAAATGCGCCCAAATGCTCCGCCCCCACACTTAACCCCAACTGGCAACTACCGAACCACAGATACCTATCTACGCCAAAGACTCAAATAAGATTAATAATCGAGCGACCAATATCTTATATTTATGTTAGTCACGTGTATGCATAATATTTGTTTATTACAATATTTACTTTTCTATTATACAATCACGGACCAATGATGTTTTCGTTGTGCAAACAGACAAGGGCTCCGACTTGCGTGGAACACGCAGTGTATTGTCACTTTTTTAATGTTGTTGAAAAATGTCTCGTGGTTGCCGGAGTAAATGTTTTGCGGGTTTATCGGCTGGTACCCGTCGACACGTTATGTGTGCCACCGAAGACTAAATTCGAATGTCTGGCCCAATACACGTTGTTCGGTAACGTAATGTGCTTGCAGTCCGTCACGTTATGTCCGACATCGCCCGACGCCCTGTTTATCAGCTTTTCTGAGGCCAAATTCTGTCTGGTCGACTATGATCACGACACGCACAGCCTGCGTACGCTATCGTTACATTACTACGAAGATGATAAATTCAAAAATGGCTATACTCAACATTGGAGTCCGCCATTGATCAGAGTGGATCCAGACGGTCGGTGTGTGGCTGGTTTGATTTATGGCAGTTATTTCTTCGTCCTGCCATTTAGTCGCATCATAACAGACAACGTCAAAAGCATACAAGTCATGCCCAGCTATACAATATCGATTTCTACGATAGATCCCAATATGAACAATATTATGGATTTTGAATTCTTACATGGATATTATGAACCGACTTTGCTCATTCTCTATGAACCGATTAGGACTTTTGCCGGACGCCTTGCGTTGAGAAGAGATACGTGTGCAATGGTAAGTTTCACTTCGGATATGCATCATATATATTATATACCTACTCCGTATGTGGTAAACAAAGTTCGAATAGACGGGAAAAAAGAGAAAGAAAATTTTTTAAACATTTTAATATCATAATTATATTAGCTGGCATTTGTCACAGATACAATTTTTTTCTCATTAATTAGGTATCTATTAATTTATACCTACATATTAGAACGATTCTAGTAGGTACCTACCTACTATATACTAACAAATTGAGCTATGACATATTATGATACATTGATACATCAGTTGTATATATATAGGTATATACCGAGAAGTGTAAACCTAATTTAATATTATATATATATATGATGATTTAATCGCGTTTTTAAAAATTGTTTTTCTCAGACTTTTCCATATGTTTGGACTCTTTTTACCATGTACTTTCTCTTTTATATATGTATACAATCTAGGTAATTATAAAATCCAAAAACATTTATATTGCATAGGTGGCCATTTCACTGAATATACAACAACAGGTGCATCCAGTCATTTGGTCTTTAGACTCACTTCCATATGATTGTCAAAAAGTAATCGCCATATCACTTCCAATTGGTGGTATTATGATTATGGCTGCTAATTCACTCATCTATCTCAATCAAAGTGTACCTCCTTATGGTGTTGCTCTTAACTCTATAGCCAAAACAATGACCAGTTTTCCTTTGGTCCAGCAAGAAGACATTAATATTGTTTTGGACCGTGCCACTGCTGCATTCTTATCTAACAATAAACTAGTAATGTCATTATGCAATGGTGATCTTTATGTAGTCACATTGTATGCTAATAACATGCGTGCACTAAGAAGTTTTCATTTTGAAAAATGTGCTTCTAGTGTTCTAACTACATGTATCACAGTATGTTTGGATTCATATTTGTTTCTTGGTTCCAGACTAGGTAATTCATTGCTTTTGAGATATTATGTTAGATCTCAAAACAATGATCAAGAATCCGGCATCAGACGTAAAAAATTAGATGAAACTGATGAAGACCTCATTGAATTAGAAGTATACGGCAGTGAAATACAGACATCAATTTGTTTAGAAAGTTATAGTTTTGAAGTATGTGATAGTATTATAAATATAGGGCCATGCAGTCAAGCTTCTCTAGGAGAACCTGCTTACATTTCAGACGAATTTAATAGCGATGAACACTATGTAGAGTTACTATGTACATCTGGGCATGGAAAAAATGGAGCACTAAGTGTCCTTCATCGTTCTATTAAACCTCAACTTGTCACTACTTTTCTTTTAGAGGGTTACAAAAACATGTGGACTGTTCATGGTGAAAATGATTTCCATACTTTTATGATCTTAACAAACTCTGATTCAACATTAGTTCTTCAAACTGGGCAGGAAATCAATGAATTAGATTTATCAGGATTTTCTACACGAGAGCACACTGTGTACATATGTAATATGAATAAATTTATCATACAAGTATTAAATTATTCTGTGAGATTGCTTAATGGTTCTGAACAATTGCAAAGCGTCTCTTTGAATTTTGGTTCTCCAATAGTCTATGGATCTAGCTGTAATCCATTTGTTGTATTACTGACTGAAGATGGACAGGTAATAGTGTTAACTGTTAAATCGACGGGTATTATTTTACTTATGCGACCAACATACTATGAACAAATACCACTGATAAAGACTCTGTGTGTGTATCGTGATGTGAGTGGCTTGTTTTCAAGTACTGCATCTCATGTTCAAATTCCTTTGACAGATCCAAAATTTAAGCATGAAAGTGTTTTTGAGAATTCTGTAGAAGATGAAGAAAAAATGTTATATGGTAATACTAGTGATCCATTATCTAGAATAACACAACTTCAATCTGCTTCAACCCAAAACACCATGTGGTGGTTAAAGTTTATAGAAGAACCAACACCAACATATTGGGTTGTTTTAACACGAGAAAATGGTTGTATGGAAATTTACACATTACCTGATTTTAAAATAAAATATCGAGCTATGAATGTAGATGAATCACCTATGGTTCTTAAAGACAGTTTAAATGATGATTGTTATCACACTAAAATGGCTCTACCAATAAAAGAAATCTTAATAGTACCACTTGGATATCAAGATAGAAGACCTATTATGTTTGTTAGACTAGAAAATGAGGTAAACATTTTAATATATTATAATTGTTTGTTATTATAAGTTATAATTTATTTATTTATTTTTTTATAGGTGGTTATTTATGGTATACATGAACACCCAGAAGGTACATTGAAGATGCGTTTTCATAAAATGACTTCATTGCTAACATTTCAGTCAAAATCAAAGAACTGTGTAGATGACATTTCATTGCTTTGTTATTTCAATAATATAGCTGGCCACAAAGGTGTTTTTATAAGTGGACAAAATCCTCATTTAGTATTACTCACCGTACGAGGTGAACTTCGATGTCATCCATTGCATGTAGATGGACCAATTATATGTTTTGCTCCTTTTCATAATGTTAACTGCTTACAAGGTTTTCTTTACTTCAACTCTGATCACAAATTAAGGATTTCTATATTACCTACACATCTATCATATGATGAACCTTGGCCATTGAGAAAGGTATGTTATATCTAAGTATAATAGAATATTGTTTTATATTTTTTTTTTGGATTATATTATACATACATTTATAGGTATTAGATGAGTAAACAATTCAATAGTTGTCGTTTTTTTTATTTAAACTTCATATCATTCTCTATTACTTATAGTAATTAAGGGTAAGAAGTGAGATAATTGTTACTAGAAATCAGCTTAGGTTTATATTTGGAAGGTCAACAATGGAGTTAATTTTTTGTTTAAGACAGATTGTAGATAAGTACAGGGGAAAGAAAAGGAAATTATGTATGGTATTTCTTGATCTATATGATAGGGCTCCTAGAGAAATCTTAAAGTGGGCATTAATGAAGAAAAGATTGCCAAAAGTGTATGTGAACATTATTGAAGACATGTATGAGGAGGCGAGTACAAGAGTGAAGGGTTTGTATGGAGAAACTGAGGATTTTAGGGTCAGAGTGAAGGGTTTGTATAGAGAAACTGAGGATTTTAGGGTCAGAGTGAGAGTGCACCAGGGTTCGGCTTTGAGTCCTTACTTATTTGCACAGATGATATAATATTGATAGGAGAGAGTCCTGAAGAAGTAAATAGTAGACTAGAAGAGTAGAGGGAAGTTCTAAAAAATAAAACACTAAGGATTTACTAGGGATAAAACAGAATATATAGAGTATGATTTTGATGAAAGTGAATATGGAAAGGTAAAAAATAAAGTCAAGTGGGGATGTTGTGGGAGAGGTTAAGAGGTTCAAGTATTTAGGGTTCGTTGTACAGAATGAGAGAATATAAGAATATGAAACACAGGATTAAGTGTGGATGGATGAAGTGGAGAGAAGTGTCAAGTGTAGGTGTTTTGTGTGATAAAAGAATCCCTATTAGATTAAAAGGTAAATTTTATAAGACAGTGGTGAGACCTGCAATGATGTATGAAACAGAATGTTGGACAATATATAGGAAGATAGAACAGAGAATGGATGTAGCAGAGATAAGAATGTTAAGGGGACGTAGACCTATCTCAGTTGTCTTTGTCTGACACACATGCAACATAAGGCCCAGCGCACACGGTGCAACTGTTTTAAAACTAAAGTTGCAAACCAGTCGAGCGCGCAACTGTTTTGCGACCTCGGGTGCGTATAGCTAGTGGGAACCGCACACGAGGCAATAACAATGTGATTAGTTTGCAATCAGTTGTAAATCAGTTGTACGCAACTGTTTCCCGTGGTCGCAATTGCGTTGCAGTTTTAAGTTGCACCAAACCATGTGCTTTTTCCCATTATTTGATCAACTGTTTTCTATTGTTTTTAATTTTTTAATTTTATTCATCAAAATGAGTGACCAAGATATTAATATAAAACTTGTCGGAGAGGTGGAGAAGCACCAGGAACTATACAATGCTCCCTCTGTACTCTGCGTAGTCTACGGTATTGATAATAATCAATGATATCTTCTTCATCTGAATCAGAATACATCGCAAAAATTTAAATCTAAACCTAAAAACTCGAAAAAAAACCAAAAACCAACTGCACAACTCAAATAGATCACACCAACTGATTCACAATCAGTTTTGTCCGTGGGCGGACAAAAGTTTCGTTCTGGTTGTAAACTAGTCACGCGCTCAACTAGTTTGCAACTTTAGTTTTAAAACAGTTGCACCGTGTGCGCTGGGCCTAAGTCTCGAGTAGCATTTAGTTGGTGCTGGGTTGGTTCACATGATCGAGAGGTATATACAAAGTGCATACGGCAATTTCGAACCTTATTTGAACAAATATAGTTCCCGGTCGATATATTTGACTGAACCATGCAATGACCATTCAAATGTTCAACAGTAACCGCACAAAAATGTATTTTGGTTCCCGGTCAGCTTATTTAACAGAACCATTCATGGACAGTATTCAATAGTTCAATAAATTACTGCATAAAAACTTTTTATGGTTCCCAGTCGGTTAATTTGACCGAACTATACATGAACTGTTCAAAGGTTCAAAAAATTACCACACAAAAATATGTTTTGGTTCCCGGTCATTTCATTTTATCTAAATCATTTTTACAGATGTCATTGAAAACTGGTCCATAAGACATAGGTCATAGGTATATTTTATATGTAATATAATATAATTATAAAAGGTAGAAAAATCTATAAAAATCCAAATTTGTTTAGTCAAAAGAGGAGAAAAAAATGGAGTTCAGTTTTTTAACGACTTTTTAAAATTATAATGGACCTTTAGGTATTATTTATTTTCAAATAAACCATTCGTAAATATAAGTTTCCTGGTCATTATATTTATCTCTTGAAAATATTGAGAAATTTAAATAATTATATACATAATAGATACTCTTATAATATATAGGTACTGAATAATATACTATACATCAATATTACATGTAATATTTAAATAATCAATATATAGGTAGTATACATACCTATACCTGTATTATTCATAAAAAATAATAATGTAGGTATAACAACAGATATTTATTATTTTATTTTAAATATTCTAATATAATAACAATATCTTTATTAAAATATCATGTAATTTGAACATAGATTACATTTATAATGTAGAATATAGAACACAGATTTGATCATTTTCATAAATTGAAGTGTTATATAGGCTATAGTAATCAAATATAATTAAAACACTATAATTTAGAAAGATATCTATCCCTATGGTTACTTAGGTTTACTTAGTTGTAGTAGTTAGTTACTATAGGTATTAGGATAGTTGGTTTAGAAGTTTAAATCCGACTGCTCACCAATTCTTTTGCATATTTTTACTAAACTTGAATTTTTGTGGAACTACCGACAAATGAACCTTAAAACCATCCACGCCCTGACCTATGAACTCGATTCACTAATGTTAAAAATCGGTATTCAAAATTTGCAATGGTTGGTTGCTGAACCAAAATTGTTACTGGGGGTAAAATCGGATTTTATATTTCCAATCTCGAAAACAATTGGTTGATTTTAGGGTATAATGACCTATTATCATAATTAATAAAGAAAACATAATCTATGACATGAAAGAATTATTTTTTCGATAAATATAATTTTAAGCTTTTACAAATATATGATAATTAAATTATGAATATTTTCTTTAAAATTTAATTTATTGAAAATATTCCTACATATCATAGATTATATTCTCTTTATTAGTTATAAGGTTAATTATGATAATAGGTCATCATATCCTAAAATCAACCAATTGTTCACCAAATTGAATATATAAAACCCGATTTTACTATGTAGCGCATGTGTCAGACAAAAACAACCGAGTCATCAGACAACTACACAACTATATGTACACATATAACTATATATAGACAACTATATCCCCTTAAGGTGGATGAGTGGATTGACTAGAGAGAACAAAATAAGAAATGAGTATATAAGAGGTAGTATAGGTGTAGCTTTGATAGTTGACAAAATGAGGGAGAATAGATTGAGATGGCTTGGGCATGTATTATTGGGGAAGAGACTGTGGCAGTAAGATTAGTAAAGGAAATGTATGTTGATGGAAAGAGGGAGAAAGGAAGACCAAAAAAAGGTAGGGGGATGTGAGTAATATGAAGAAGATAGGGAGTAAGTGAAGAAGATGCGGATGATAGAGTTAAGTGTAAGTGTAGAACTAGGGTGGCCGACGCCAAATAGTTGGGAGAGAAGGCGAAGAAGAAGAAGATATCACTCTCTATTACTTATATACTTATTTCATAGTATATAATATATTTGGTATATATATACCTACTTAAGTATAAAAACAAATTTCAGAGTACAATCTGTTGTATTCATATTTATATAAAAGTTAAATTATTTGTGTATAAAAATATTTTTTTACTTATACAGTAGAACTTGAAAAAAAATTCAGTTATTCATTTTTATAATAATTTCCATAATGATTCATATTGATATTTGTTCTCACATTTTTTACGCTCTTACAGTTTCCTGTATCACTAGCTGAATGTTGACCTTTTAACAACCATGATTTAAATGTGTCTTTGTAGCTAGAACTATGTTAGAGGTGGTCCCATGTAATTTATAAATAAAAGTGCTGCTATAGTTTATAATATGATTAATGAAGTTCTTAATGGGATTGAAAGTAATGACTGTCTGTTTCTTTCTATCACACATGTAACATAATAATTTAAACCATTTTTATTCAACGTACTGATGGATCTAGTAATGCGATTAAGATTCTGAAAACTGATTTGAATTTATTGAAAAGTCTACTTTAAATCAACTTTTTTTACATTTTTGATTTTGTTTCATTAAGTCCCCCTTAAATGAAGTTAATATATTAAAACATTTTCAATTTTTGTGAAAGTAAATTTTACAACAAATTTAGATCAGTTTTCAAAATCCTTATTGCATTAAGAGGTCAATATCGGTATTTAATATGATTAGGGAAATGGAGGGGATTTAATGTCTTTTCAAATAGGGTAGCCGTATTTGTTGCCATATGCATGTGCGTGCAAGTTTATACACCATCATTATTATGCCAAATGTATTTACACATGCTAAAGACTAAATAGGTAGGTATTACTCACACAACCACACTATGTGACATAAATAAATCAAAAAATTGCCTATACACAACCCATACAAAAAAGTGAAATGATTTCATTCATAGCATAAAAATTTCATTCATATTCAGTAGTTGAAATTTGAATACTATCAATTTTTTTGAAAGGGGGTATTTAATTTTCTGGTACCTATATCCTTTTCTTCTAAGTCTAGTTGAATATTTTAATACTTTCAGTTGTATCATGTTTATTTAAATGAAACTGGGTTTACATAATTCACAAATTTTATTGTCGCTGTATCTTGTATTTTCTATTTCATTATCATTTTATCTAGGCCAGTCTTTTAGATTCAAGGCATCTATATTGTTTAGTAAATGTATAAAAGTCTTGATATTTTATTGATAATGTTTTTCATTTCAATAACCTGGCATTTGAAGAATTAGATGTTATTATTTGAGTTTTCATGTTATTAGATAAACTAATATAAAATTATGCAGTATGTCGTTGTAAATATTCTGATAAACTCCCTAATTCATCTAAAGCAATTCAACATTGTATTTAAATAAATTACTAGCAAATTGTGCACTTATTATAATTTTATATAACATATTATATTTATGTCTTTCACTAGAACTTCTTTTGGAATCAATTAAAGCCAAGTTGAAGTGTTCACAAAGATCTGAAAAGTTGTTTAAAAATTGTTCATTTTCTCTCAAAACCATCTAAAAAATTGACAAAATTCTACACATTTTTAATAAGCTTTCAATATTTTTTAATTTGTTAGAATTTTTTGGTGACTGATGATACAAAAAATAAAACTTATTCATAAATATTTTAAAATGCTTTAAAAATACTTTCTAACTGCAAGTTCAATTAAATGAAGATTAAATATTAAATGTTTACCTAGATGCTCTTTAAAAAATGTACATATAACTGCTGCTACTAAAATTCTTAACACTAAAATTATTTGCCAAGCATCATTGACTCGTCAACTAAAATATATATGTATTTTTTAGATAAAATGATATTTTGGCAAATAGTTTTTTTTCTTTTCCAATGTTATATAAAGTGCAATATCCTAATACATTTTATTAGAATGTAAAATGTTACCTATATTTTTACTATTTAAAACTTGTAAGTCTACTTAATCTAGTAAATCGATTAATAGTTTTTGAGCTTTGACGATTTTATAATTGCTAAACAATTTTTCAGTAAATAACATTTTTGATGTATGTGCATTTTCAAAACTTCTGTCTTTATTCTTTTTTTCTTTGTATTATTTTGTATTATTATTTATATTAGGTATATTTATACTACTTTGAGAAGTGCGTCATATATATTGTGTTAAAATTTTTTTTTCTCAAACTTGACATTTGCTTTTCTTTAGTATTACCATTCAAAATTATAAAAAAATCTTGCAATAGTTTTAAAATATATAGATTTTAATCGACTGATATTTCTAAATTCGTTATACTCTTACATACTAAACAACATAATGTTTTATTTATAACAATTATAATAACCAGTCATTTGTATTTTTTTAATTATTGCACTGGCCTATTCAGGGCCGTCCTGAAGAAAGATTTTTTTTTTTTTGGGGGGGGAGGGGTTGAAAATGTAAAAAAAAATTTATAATACTTCTCTTCAAAACAAATAAACGTGAGTGAATAAGCAAAAAAAAAAGACATTGACTTTTTCTACTATTTGCTGACTGCTTTCCGAGTTGGGGGGAGGTGAGACACCCCCCATGCTTCTCCTCGGGACGGCCCTGCCTATATTCCAACAATTTTACTTGGTTTGTTCTTGATTTGTGTTTCCGTATTTTTCATATTTACTATTGGTTCTTCCATCGCTTTCTACAGTCCTTTTTTTTTTATTCAAAGAAGAATTAATATCATCATTAGAATATTTTTTTAAACCAATTAAATAAAAAAAATAATTCATACTTTTTGTCAGATAAGAATAAGAATATTAGGAAAACACAGTAAAATGCTCAGTCCTATGAATCCGGAATCGAACGTTTTGGCGTGAGACTATTTTGAAGTATAGGTATAAAAAAATAAATAAATAATTTTATTTGAAATATAATTAGATATATAATATTTATATCAAATTTAGATACCCATATAATTGTTTTATAATTGTATTCATTGTCGATGACAACTGATTAAACTAGGTATATTAAACTTTGTAACAATTTTGATTACAAACATAAGGGTATAGGTACCTATAATATATTATATACTATGTATATATTATAATCAATGGTATTACACAGTAGATATTATACACCATGATCTTGTATTAGGTAATATATACAGTATACACTATAATATATTAATATATATTATATATATTAATATATTATATATACTACTACAATATATTCGATATTTTCATATATTTCAATATTTCATCTATTATAATAGTATAATTATATTAATGCCTATATTAAAAATTATTTAATTATTATAAATTATAATATATTAATAATAATAATATGAATTTAGTTTAAATACGTCAAAATGGCTTACACCAAGATGTCCTAGATCGTACTTACTATTGTAGTGCTACTAGTTGAAACAACTTTGTCTACTTTGATATCTCCTGAGTATTGTACAGTCTACAGATAAAATGTATAGTAGGTATACACTATTACTATGGCCAATGGATAGCGATTACGGTTCGAGGTACATAAATAATATTTCATTACCTATAACTGATAAGTGTGAGTTACCATGATTTCAAACGTATTGCATATTCAACGTAATACTTTTTAACATGAACAAATTAAAAATTAAATTTATTTTTTGGTTTCTAAACATAAGTTAAGATACTTTATATCTGCATGTTTTGTCCATCTGTCCATCCGTTATAGTTTCTAGTACATATTTGGTTACTGGGGAGATATATATCATTAGTTTTATATTATTATTTAAAATACATTTAGAAACTGGGAATTTAGAATGCTAACAGAGTGAGCACTTTCCTAATTTCTTTTTAATGAAATTAAAAATTTAATTTTTTTGAACCGGAACTGAATTTTTAAAATTTATATTAAACTAAAACATTTTTTTTTAGGTTCCACTTCGTAAGACACCACATTTTATAGCGTATCATTTGGAAACAAAAACATATTGTGTAGTGACTTCTTCAACTGAATATTCTACATCATATTATCGGTTCAATGGTGAAGACAAAGAATTGACCACTGAGTTACGTGATGATCGTTTTCCAAAACCAGGTCGTGAAGTGTTTATGTTGGAACTGTTCTCTCCTGCATCTTGGGAACCGATACCAGATACAAATATTGAGATTGATGATTGGGAAAATATTATTTGTTTACAAAATGTTGCCTTAGCATATGAGGGGGCTCGTAGTGGTCTCAAGGGTTATATAGCAATGGGCACAAATTACAATTATTCAGAAGATATCTCAAGTAGAGGGCGAATATTCATATTTGATATTATTAATGTTGTTCCAGAGCCTGGTAAACCGTTAACTAAAACCAAAATAAAAATGACATATGCCAAAGAACAAAAGGGCCCAGTAACAGCAATTACCCATGTTGTGGGATTTCTAGTAACTGCAGTGGGTCAGAAAATTTATATTTGGCATCTTAAAGACAATGATTTAATTGGTATAGCATTTATAGATACTGAACTCTATGTTCATCGGATGTTGAGTATTAATAGCTTAATATTGATTGCTGATCCACTGAAATCAGTTTCATTACTGCGATTCCAGGAAGAATATCGTACACTGTCTTTAGTTAGTCGAGATTTCAAATCAATGCAGGTATATGATATCAATTTTCTTATTGATAATTCAGAACTTGGTTTCATGGTTTCAGACGTAAACCAAAATTTGATTCTCTACCTTTACCAGCCTTTATCTCGTGAAAGTTATGGTGGTCAATATTTAATTCGTCGTGGTGATTTAAATATAGGTTCAAATGTGAACACATTCTTTAGGCTTCGTTGTAAAAAATTCAAATCACTATCTGAACAACAAGAAGATGTGGGCTCTGGTAAACATGTGACCATGTATGCTACTTTGGATGGTTCAATTGGATGTATTGTACCAATACATGAGAAAAACTACAGAAGACTGATTACATTGCAAAACATGTTGGTGCGGAATATATCTCACCTAGCTGGTTTAAACCCTAAATCGTACCGTAGTTTCAAAGGGACTACTTTTGAAACAATGAATCAAGCCAAAAGAATAATCGATGGTGATCTTATATGGATGTATGTTACGCATATGAATGCTAAACAACGTGACGAAATAGCCTGCAAGGTTGGTGTTCAAACAATAGAATTGTTGCAAGATATATATGAATTAGACAGAATTACTTGGCATTTTTAAAATATCTACATTTTTAAGATATTCCTAATGTTTGTTAAATAATATATTTATAATTTATATATATATATTATGTATCATGTATTAGTGTGGCTTAATATTTTATTTTTTTAATATAGATTTTTAATTAATCTATATATTGATTATATTGATATAGTATAATTTTATATTTTTATAATAAATTATAATACAAAAATAATTTTAAGATAATAAAATTACTAAAGCATAGGTATTTTATTGTATTTGTTTTTAATATTTTATATAGGTATATTTAATGGAAATTGCAGAAACAAAACAGAATCTTTCAATTTTTCAGAGCTTTTTCTAATATTTTTAATTAATTTTGTCAAAATATTTAACAAAGTATACATTAAAATATAATTTTCACCATGGTACAATCGATAGATTCTAAGCAGTGTAGGTATATGATAAATTTATTACCTAATATTACAATTAATATGTATTACCATTTTTAAAATTTCCACAAAAAAAGTTTTGGTTAACATTTTTTTTTGAAAGTAATAATTTATCTTTATCAAATTTAATACAATACCACAGAGGACAGTAATCTGCGACAATACTATAACTTGGTCCTTAAAACCCACTTTCCAATTTTTATTCAATTTAGCTAGCTAATTCAACTGAGATATAATTGTATTACTTGCAAGAGATATCTTCTAAAGAATGGATAATAATATAAAATTATATTATTGTATAGGCATAGATTATAATGTAGTATTATATTGGTAAGTTAACAATAATATATTGAAAATTTAAATAATTATTAAACTTCAAAATTACCCATGAAATTTTTTATCATTTAGGTATTTTGACCCAGAATCATTTTTTTTTTACAATTATAAGTAATTATTTTGTCTTCCGATGAATAGAGTTATAACTTATAAAGATGTCTTTTGCAATATAACGTAAGGCAGTTGTGACTATCGTAAAAAATATAGAAGTTACTGAAAATAATTTCAAAGTACTCCACATCCCACTTTTCACCAACTATTAATTTTTTATTTTTTTTTTTGTTTATTTACCGGCATAAGCAATGTAATAATTATTTTTCTTTATAATTTGAGTACTTGTGGATTTTCTAATAATAAAATAATAATTACTGGAATTTTAAAAAATGAAGAGAAATCGGAATTGTCTATATATATACCTATTTAACATAGTTTTGTTTTAAAATATTTTATATGTCTATTGAAAATAAAATGTTTTAAATATAGTCATACTATAGAGGAAAAGAGGGGACATTCTCTCAGATATTTTATTTGGGAGGGAGGTATAATTTTGCTCTCATATTTATAAACTTAGATTTAATTTAAATTTTAATATTTTTAAAGTATGATTAATGTTAATTGTATAATAAATTATTGTATCAAGTTATTGTAGTTATATTACTTGTTGTATAGAGTTTTTTGATAGAAATTTATTTTAGTTGGTACTTTAAAGAGGTTATTTTTAAATTTTTCCATTCAATTTACTCTTCATTATTTTTTGTAATTTCTTACAAAATTAAAATAATTATAATATATGACTTTATCCGAAGACCAAAGTGAAGACGGATTAACTTCCATCATTTATATATATGGACTGCTTTATTAATATTAATGCTATTTGCAGCAAAAATTTTCAAATTAATAGTATACTTAATATAGGTAGTTTTGCATAATGTATAATTTTATGCTAATTCAAGTTTTGCTATAAGATTGGCGAATATTTGGGACTGTAGGTAATAGACCTCTCTCTAATTTTTAAAGGAACCACTGATGAATTTAATTTTGCAAATTTGATGGTATTTTGTTTTATTTAAAGTTCTAATTTACTATCCAAGCATCTACCATCTACCTAAATTTGTTGGTGTTGCTGAAGCAACACATGGACCTTAGGATAGCTTCTACTGATGCATGTTAAGCAAATGCAAACTTAAATTGCAGATTAATATGTATGTATTATTGTAATTTAATTTCTAACCTATACATATTGGCCTACTTTAATTTGGTAGATCTATCAAAAAAATTTTAAATGATTCCCTGAGACAGTCTACAAAATATGTACCTAGGTATGAACTTGTGAATTTTTGTATAATCAAGATTGTATTCATTTTATTGGTCTTTCTCAATTCAAAATTGCATGAAAAACACTGATAAAAAAAAATAAAATTAATACTTTAATATTATAATAATATACATATAAAAAGAAAACTAAACACGTTTCTTTATATAATATATATTCATTTTACTTATATTTTTAATACAATGTAATCATATTGGTGTTTTTAAGAAAATTTTTCAAGTTATAATTCGACTTTATAAGTCTCATTATACAGTCCATTACTAAAAACTGGTCAGTAGGGATGGAAATTGAATTAAAAAATATCGATAAAATAATTCTGAGTAAAGTTCTTTTTGTAGTTTTCTTTAAGCTTCAGAAAATGAATCAAAAAATAATCTCTTTAAGTAATCAATTAATATTAATTTTCTATCAGAAAGCTTGCAAAAATTCTTACTCAACTCCTACCTAAAAATTTGTATACATACATAAAAATTTATGCCATGACAGGTTTATTAGTTATTTTCTAATAATAATTTTTCATTAAAAAGATGCCACACATGCATTATTTTATCATAAAAAACAATTTTGAAAGAAAAAATTGTTCTAGGTTGTAGTTGTAATTAAAAAATTAAATAATATAGATAAAATTATCTGTTTTTTTTAAAAAACAAAATCTTAAAGAAGTTATTAAATTTGTAAAAACTATTTTTTGGGAGATTTTTACAGATAATATAACATCAGCTATACTTGTGATATAAAAAAAAAAAAAGACGACGATAGAACAGATAATTTTGTCTAAAATACTGTGTCAAAATTTGGTTTCTTAATTATATCTATAGCCCAAGAACAATTTTTCTCACAAAACAGTTTTGTTAACAACTATCATCGTGATTACACAACAATATAAAGTAGTAAGTACTGACAGGTCTATTTTAAAATTAACTTGAATATTTTTAAATTATAAACATTTTTATTTTTCTTAAAATTTCTTAAAACTTATATAGAACCCTTTAAAAATATGTGTGACGTCCTCTTAAGATTGGTATATTTAAGGGAACTACCAGGAAAATTGAAAAATCACCTTTCATAAAATACCAAATAAAGCAAATTTTCTATCAAAAAGCTAACCAAATAATTTTTACATTACTCCTATCTGAAAAAGTGTATACATACTTACCTACATACATAAAAATTAAAAGATCATTATTGAAAAACCAATATATTCCTCGTTGCATTCAGAATCTACCTATGTAGAGATTCTTCACTAAAAAAATATTGTAAATTGAAACTCAAAAACGCTCTCCTGAACAATTTTGAAGTACATATTATGATAGAATCTTTTTATACGAAGGCAGTGGTTTGTATAGTTTAATTAAGTACCTACTCATATATTTGATTAAAATTTAAACCAACTAATTAACAATTTTTAATTAGATGGTTAACTATTAGCATGCTTTAAAAATTACTGGAAAAATAGATTAAGTATGCTCTATTTACATAGGTATATTAATTGTAATTTGTAATCATGAAAATTTATAAATTGAATTGAAATATGAATTATAATATAAGATTTTAAAATGAATGCAAAATGCATCACATAATCATATTGTAAAATGGGTTATTAATATTTCATTGAACAATTTTTTTCTAATAAATATAAGAATGAATTTCTTTCCTGTACCTTTTTTTCTTTGAATTATGTTATCTGGAAATATCTTCATAGGTACCTATAGCAATTTACCGTGTATCATGTATCATTTATTAATTTGAATTCAATACATACCTATCCCAATATTTTGACCAGTTAGCTTATATTATAGCATTTTAACCAATATAATAATTAGATTCAGATCATCCACACCTTTAGCACTCACATTCAGCTTTCTTTCTCTTCATGACTACTTACAGAAAATGGTCATTTCATTTATATCAGAATGTGATTTACTACCTTTTACTATAGCTAGTTTTAAGGAATTCCAAGTTGTAACACGAGAGTCTTCCATTTTGTTGACCAAGTTGGTTGCCATGACAATGTACGCGTCATATCGTATACGTTCATCCCATACGAATGATAACTTTGTGCTACCTCTTTGTAAATTGAACTGCCTGGAGGTATTTACTAAAACACCCATGTCTCAAAAGTATCTAGGCTAGATGAAAGTTAATCTGATTGTTCAACATTGGTTCAACATGATTGGCCAAAACACCAAATGCATCTAGGTTAGAAAGAAGCTTTTTGGTGTACTCACCCATCACAGTTGAGATCACCCTTTTTCCTACCACTTGAATGTTCGTCCTCTGTATGATACATTATCTGTATCAAGGTTGGGAGGTACATTTGATTTTCTCACTAGAAATGCAGATTTTCTTTTCTATCAGCCAGTAGGATGGCTGTCAAGATATTAGAAACTAGGTATTAATGATACTGTTCGATAGACACACACAGAATGTAACCTAACCTAACCTACACATAGTCATATTATCATATTTTATAACTACAATAATTTTCTATTTAGAGATAATTAACAATAAAGAATAATTATTATACATACAGTAAAATTTATGTTCACGATTGGAAATTGAAATAAAATGTTATGAAAAGTATATGATGTTACATAGACGAGACATTTACATATACGCCTACCACACATCTCTTTATTACATCCCCTACCACATTTTTGGTCTTCCTCTTTCCTTCAACATATATACCCTTACTACTCTTACTGCCTCTGTTTCTTCACTTCTTAAAACATGCCCTAACCATTACAATCTATTCTCCCTCATTTTCTCTAATATTGGAGCCATTCCTATACTATCCCTAGTATATCAATTAATTTTTTTTGTCCTCTCTAGTCACTTCACTCATTCATCTTACATACTCATCTCCATCACACTCATACTCTGTTCTATCTTCCTATCCACTTCCCAATACTCCATAGGTATATCATTGCAGGTAAATAAGAATATAAGGGATAGTTTAGGAGTGGCGCCAATAGTAGAAAAAAAATAGGGGCCGACCCCAAATAATTGGGAAATGGGCGAAGGAGAAGATGATAGCCTATTATAAATTGTAAGTACAAAATAATTATGAAATGGCGCTCTTTCTTTAATTATTACAATTAATATATTTACAAGTAGAGCATACAATTAATTAAATAGATTAAGTACATAATACGAGTATATTTATATTAAAAGAATTAAAAATTATAACTTGAATAAATATGAGCATGTGATTTATAATTTATTAATTTTAATGTAATAAAGTAAGAAGTTTTATTTATTTAAAGCTACAATTAAAATAAAATAGTATAATTCAAACTAAATTTTATCACAAATCTAAAATACAGTAAACTACCATTTTTTTTTTATAAAAATGCTGCTTTTTTCAATTTTATTTAAATATAATATTCATTACCTATATACGTAATTTAACATTGATTTTTAAAAATGTCAATATTTTATATTATTTAAACTATTATAGGTAATATATAGTATAATTAATATATAAATATATATATATTTATAAAAAACACTATTTGTAAATATGCATAGATATAAATAGATATAATATATAATAATATATTACGTACTTATGTAGTTGTTGAATTTATGCCATCATTATTCATTAATTTTCTTAGTTTGCTCAAAATGTAAAATAAAGTTACAAAAAAAAAAAAAAAAAAAAAAATGTCTACTTATCATTAGTAAATAAATTTATATGAATAATTATTATTTGGTCATATATAGACAATAATGTGAAATTATCTTAATTCTAATGAGAATGACAATTTTAACAAAGAAGACAATAATTATAAATATAATTAATAAAACATGTATCTATTAGATAATTTATAATTGGAATAATACTATTTATTTACATATTTTACTATAAATATTATAACTGGTCTCAATTTGAAAAGAAAATAACTAATAAATAATAACACAAAAAACCTAAGAAGACTCTGTTGATGACCTTGCAATAATTCTACGACATCCATGACACACTGGCACAGGATCTTGACTAAGATGACCAGGTAATGAAACATTCATATCTATACACCGAGTACAAAACACATTTCCACATTTCCAACAATGATGCTAAAAATAAAGCATACATAATATTAGGTACTATAATTTATAAAAAATATTTATATATTATTTTACTTTTTTTGTAGAGGAATCTGTAGAACATTCACAAGAAACAGCTTCTCTTAAACTTTTCCACTCAATAGCTACCTTATGAGCTTCATCTAGTTTTGGTTCCGCAACAGTTAAATTATCAAATGTTTCATTTATAGATTGTATAATATTATCCTCTTTATTGTAGCTCATAGGCTCTAAGCATGTTTCTTTAGAAAATAGACTGTTTCTGACCATGTCTGCACCATCAGTTATTTTACGTTTAAAATATGATAATCTTTTTTGTAGGAACTTCACATGATCATCGAGGGATTTAGTTTGTTCACTGGTGGCTAATAAAATGTCATATACGTGTTCACGTGGATGGACTCCATTTTCAAAACGACAATACATTCCTCGCCAAAATCTGATATTTTGTGGAGATAAATCTGGAAACATAGTTTCTGTCTGAGCACTATAAAGAGGGTTTAAAAATTCTTTTTTGTGTTCTTCAACATAACCCCAGAAAGAAAATGTGCGATCCTTGAGTCTAAAAAATTATTTTAAATCATAGTATTTAGAATAATTTGTATTTTATTAAAACATGAATTGTGTAATTACTTAAGATCACCACGTTCTTTTTCACAATTTCCGATGAAAGTTCCATATTGACAAGAAGTTACATGATCGTGTAAAATTAATAAAAATCGTTCATTGAATTCAAATGTAGTCGGTTGAATCATTGTGAGTTGCCATGTTGCTTCTACAAATTGAGTAAATACAGGAGATACTTCTTTAGAGTCCCCAGCTATGTGACCACATCGATCACTAAATTTATGACCAAATGCTAACCAATCTTTTTCAATTAGTGCCTAATATTAATTAAAATAATTACATAGATAATCACAATAAAATTTCCAATTTTTAGTCAAATATTTAATTATACTTGGAATCCTTGGAGTGTGCGATAATATGGATCTAACATTAACGAAGCAAGTGAACATACTTGAGCTGTTCGATCCCATCCATCTGAACAATGGACTACAACAGACTTACCACCATTAACTGCTTGACATATAAAAGCTGAAGTATCGAGAATAGTTTTAATATGACGTAACCAACCACTACTGTCTAGTCCACCAATAAATTGAGACATAGATAGATTTCTTTGTTCACACACTAATAATAAAATGTCAATTAATGTTATTGATATTAAAAGGAAAGAAAAATGATTATTTATTATTGCTTATAATTCTACCATTATTGATACTTACAATCTACAACTTTAGACAAGCTACTTCTCATTACATGAATGTTTTCAATACCCAGAAAATTAAATTTAATATTGTCATAAAAATTTTCATTCTCATAACCTTTCCCTGTTGCTCGATTTGCCATAGCATTGATCTAAAAATAAACAAATAATAATTATAATATTTATTTTATTTTATTTTATTATTAAATTACCTTTGGTCTTGTATCGACAACATACATATATTCACTACCTGGATTTGTGTATAATATGCATGTAAGAAGTTGCTCATCTTCCATACATCTAGCATTAAATCCAGATAACGGTTGTGCACAGCGGCAAATAGATGCCTGCAAATGAGAAAATGTATAATTTTTAACACCGAAAAAAAATATTGGAATTATACCTTGTTACTGTGTAAGTATGTAAGTACAGGTAATCGTTCCTTGCTACGAAACTTTGAACTACCCACTAAAATAGATGTACTCACAGATGATGGTACAAAAAGGAACTTTGGGTAAGTGTCACACAACTGTTAATTATTTATTAATAATATTGTTTTATTATAATACACATATTACAGTAAGAAAAGTGTAATTGGTTAAAAAATATAAACCTGATAGTCTTGATTTAATGTAGTCAAGCTCCAAGATTCATTTGGTACATTCATTCTTTTATATTCTCTTTCAAGATTAAAACTGTCCCAACCAGCACTTTTTGATATCTTATCAGAATTTGACTTGTATAAGAAACAGTAAAGATCTTGGATTTTTACTAAAAAAAAAACAATGTTATTAAAAAACTTAATTAGCTTGTGTTTTGTAATGTATGTATTATTTAAATATCAAGTAATAATACAAATACGAACTAGGTTGACAAAGAACAAGAAGTGATGTGAATATATTGTGAGAATCTCTTTCTTTTGGTATAACGAATGTGACTGATAGAAATGTTTTGCATCGTATTAGTATTGGACTACCAGTGGTTGTAAGAGGCAGTTTTTCGACACTGCCTATGTGCATTAATAGCACCCAAGATTCTTTATTGTTTTCAGTATCGAAAAAAATTAAATGGGTAGCTGTTAGATATAGTGTACCAGCTGATGTTTTCTTAGCATTGTAACGATCTAACATGCGCACATTTTCTATCTGAAATGTAAAGAAATACACAAATTTAGAATATAATAGATTATTGAATTTTTATAGACAATGAACAATGTTACTAATGTATAAGCCATAATTACAAGTTAAGCATCTTTATGTTAACAGCATGTTATGGTATTATGGTGTGAGCTACTTAAGCTTATTTTAACAAAAGACAAATAGTTGTGTTACAGAATTTAAAATAAAGAATTGATTTATAATAGGTAGGTAAGTAGATAGGTATATTGTACATAAAATAATATCTACAAAACAAAAATACCTAAGGCTAATGTCAAGTTTTTAATTAAAAAGCAGAAGAAAAGATGATTACCTACTTCAAGATAAACCACATTAAATCTTTGTAAGTGCATAGAATTATTTCAAATATTAAAATACATAATTTCATCATTTTCTGTATTAATCATGCATTTTATATTTTTATATACCCAGCCATTATAACCTTTTATAACTATTAATTTAGATGATTTAAAACGTTGGAAATTAATTTGTTTGTTCCAAACAGTAAAATATGATTTGAAACAATCTTGGGATTTTCGAAACTCTAGGAAAAACTATATCTTATATACAGTGGTGTAGCCAGAGGGCTTTTGGAGATCCTCCCTTAAAAACTTTTTATCAAATTTGCTTTTATTATTTTATTATTCAATAACATTGTTTGGTGAGTTTGACAGAAATCTGATTTTTTTTTTTCATATTTTAATATTATTTATTCAAAATATTCAAATTTAGAACTAGGTACCTAGGTATAAATATTAAATATTTGTTTATTTACTGCAGAGGCTACACATTCAATTTTCACAGTTCTATAAAAGCAATTTTAAGAAAAATTTTAACAATTAAAAGGTGTTTAACTATATTTAAAAAGTAATTAAAAATTGGTCCTGTATCAGTACCACTTTATATTATTATCTAATTGTGATATATGTTCAAAAATATGTTAGCGTAAAACAAACACAAAATAATTTTGAATACAATTTCATAGGAATTTTATGCTATAATATCACTCAATATTGTATGTTCAAAATCAAATCATTCTTTTACATTTTTTATTTTAATAAATATCATAAAAGTTGTTTCCAAATTGTTTTATAATAAATGTTTTAACTCTAAAATTATTTAAAGACATTTTTTAGTTAGATTTCATGGACATGTTTTGACTAAGCACTAAAGTTAAATGATTGAATGGTATCCTCTTAAAATTAGTTATTATTACTATAAAGAGTGTATATTGTGGACATTTTCTATTTATTTAATACTAATCTATCAGTTACAAATATGATGTATATAAAACTTAGAATAAATATACACAATTTTTTTTTTTTTATTAAATTTAATTATTATTATATAACTACAAAATCGGTACTCTAATAATAATTATCATGACAAAAATATTCTACAACACATTTTGTCTACAATAACTCCTTAAAAACATAATATAAAATTATGTTTAACATTTTTTTTGTTATTATTAATTTAGTATTCATATTATCAACAAATTTAATTTAAAAAAAATCATAATATCTTTATTAAGCTTACAATAAATACAATATTCCATTAAAACATATTTTTCAGAATTATAAGTATAAGTGATATTTGTGGAGTGGTAAAAAGATCTCAAGTACTTTACAAAGATACTCAGTACTGATTTCATATTATATAATATGTGATAAATATACCCATCAGATTTGAAAACCCTCATTTTCAGTTACACAATTACTTATATAACATATTATATGTACATAAACAATATTTAAGTGACATTAAAATTAATAAAAAAAGCCATACTTATACTCTTTCCAAACTTAGATGAATTTTAGTCGGGTATGTTGGGCATGGCTAACATCGGTAAAGTTGCACTCGGTTAGGTTAGATACCTAGATCATTATTACAACAACAGTTAGATTAGCTTTTTTATATTATATGCTATAGACATATTCACAAGTATCAGCAAATATGACAACCGAATGTGTCAATGCCTGGTGCACCCGACGACAGATGATCTACTCCGATCCAAAACAAACATAATTTGGTCATTGTCCCAAATTTGGGACAGAGTACTTAAAATATAACTCAAATTATGAGGTCTAAATAATTATTGTAATAAAAATATTGATCAGTGGCGAAAACTAAGGGGTATTGGATACTAATTTTATTCCAATACAGTTTATAAACTATTATGCATTTTATTGAAATAACAAAATTGATTATAAAAATCGTTTAGGTATATTTAATAGATTTAATAGATGATGGGTATGCTGTAAAAATGTATTAATTCCCCTTGCAGAAAATTACTGCGTACTACTGTAGTAAGGTGGTACCTAGACTTTCCGCCCTCTTGCAATACAACTTTAAGGATTGTTAAATAAACTCTTATTTTGTCAAATATTATACTAACCTCAAGCTCGCTTATTTTTATCATAAATTACTTTATAATATATCTAAAAGACTATATATTTTATTATAATTAATATTAAACTATAAATAATTAATCTTAAATGTTTAATACTGTTATATTACCCATCTTGCTGTGAACTATGATAATAAATATAAAAAATTATTTCATATTAAATAAGTATATATTCCATAATGATCAAAATATATTAAAATACAAATTGTTAATTATTGTGAAATATTTTAACACACAAATGTTAATAATGATGAAATGAATAATATCCTTAATATATTCAAGAATGTATTGGTTTATTATTTTCAACTTTTCAAGTACCGACCTATATTATATATTAAATATTCATTATGTACTTGGGCCCAGGTGAGAACGACCGGAAAATTTGTCCCTCGATGCACATTGGTTGATACTATCTCATTCTGTGCCATAACTGATTGTGAACTTACAGTGTAGAACGCCGAGCACTGTCATCGACAGACGTGTACACAAAGTGATAGTAGTATGTTTACATTTTTTTATGTTGTGACGTTTAATTTACAATGTATGTGCCCGCTGTATATACATCGTCAAGTAGCAGTGGTAGGAAAAAACGAGCCTCGCTGAATTTGCGAATGCCATTATTAATATGTGAATCTGGTCGTTCTCTCGTGGGCTGAAGTATAGTATGATTATTATTAATTAAAATTTTGTGTATATATTATGTAATATCATATGTAATTATATTGTATAAATATATTTTATACAATATAATTATAGCTAGGCTGAAATTGGGTCAAATTAGGTAAATAATATACACCAATAAAAACCATAAAGTGTAACTTGATCCTTAATTTGACCAGTAATGTAAGTCCTTCCTATTGTTACTTCCCAAAAAAATATACTAAAATGATGAATAAAAATTGAAAAAATTAATTATTTAAATATTAAACATGTGAATGTTAAATTAATTTTTTTGAATTATTCTTTTCTTTCATTTATGGTGACTAATTTTTCAATATTATAAACTAATGAAAGAAATTTGTTTTAGAATAGACAATAGACAACTATAATATAAGTTCAGACCATTTTTTAATATTAAATAATTTTAATTTTTTTTCTGAAAATTGAAATTATACACATGTACATTGTATCTACATAGGCATGCGCATAGATACAGCAAATGGTGCTTTTGCTGCACTTAAAAAAAATTTATTTAATAGGTTTAATTTGGAAAATAAAATAAAACTGAAATTGTACAATTAAGTATGTATTAAAATTAACTAAACATTTGTTATAGATATAAATAAAAACCCAATTTCTACAAAATAATTTGTTTTTATTTAACAAATAGGTATGTATTTTGAAAACAATGTTTTCATCTTCAGTATTAAACAACTACTAGTAAAATATTAGGTACTGGTATATATTATGTGGTAAAAATATCAAGTTTTAAGGAATTACAATTCAATGAAGAAATTACAAAATACGGATTAATTAAATGTTGAAGTCTAATTAGGGTATGCAAAAAATCGAAAAATGTGACTTCATGAAAGTACCAATTAATAAGGTACCTATTATTAGATGTCACAACTCTTAAGAGCAAGTCCTACACATGGTTTTAAAAGGGTTCTCATATAGACAATTTTAAAGAATTTTTAGAAAAATGAAAACCCAACAATTTAAAATTATTTGAATATATTTTTCAAATAATTTAAAAATAATCTCATGTTAATATAATTTTTTATTATTGTGTAATATTGTGTAATCACAATTTTGTTAAAAATCATGTTTACGTATTTTTCATTTTTATCAACTTCAGAAAATTGTAGAAAGGTGAAATAAAAAATAAACAGTAGAGAACAAAATTATCTAGTATCCTAAATAGTTAATTTTTAATATGTGCATTTTTACACGTTTTATGAGTTGTTCAAAAATCCATTTTTTTTTTAAATTTTTTTTTTAATGACTATAAATCTTAAAATAATGAATATATCAAAAAAAGTTTAGGGTACTAGATAATGTTATTAGCTATAATTTGTTTTTATTTTGTATTTCTAACATTTTTGTAAGTTGATAAAAATGAATATATATTACCTATATTAATAATATTATATTAACATAATGCTAATGTAAGTTTTTCATTGAAAATGTATTGAACCATTTTTATATTCAGAAAAATAAAATAAATATCAACAACAACTGCCTTATTTCTCTCAGAATCTAACATAAAATAAGCACAATAATAGATTTGCTTTTATGTAATCATAATTATATTTTCGATTATGAAAAACCATTAATTATTTATATTATGATAAAAAAATTTCAATTGTTTCTTTATAACAGTGTATTATGATTATTTTTAATTTGAAAGCAAAAATAAATCATTGCATTCAAAAATGATTTTAACCAAGGTTCGTATTTAACTCGATATACTTGTAATAATAAAAAAAAAATCTGTAATTGAGAACCTTATATGTTATTTTTCCACTATAAAATGTAGTTTTTTTTTGCACCTAGGACAATTATTAGGTAAATCGAAAAATTACATTTTTAAGGGAACTACCGACAGGTTATATTTGCTATCAAAAAATATATTTACCTAGACCAAAACTACAGCTCAACTCCTACCTCAAAAAAAAAAAAAAAATGCATACAGACATAAGAAAAAAAATACATCATTATAAAACAAATACATTCTTTGCTTTGCTCAGAATCTAAAATATATTAATTAAATTATTTATTTTATTGAATTTTATATGAATACTAATGTAAAATAAACTATTGAAATTATCAGTAAAATATGTATATTTTGATTATTTTGTTATTATAATTTGAAAATAATACTCTAGAGATAAATATATCTATTTGTTATCTGATATTTGCATTTGCAGATATTCACTGATGTTTATGGAGAGATTAAAGGCAATTTAGGAATTTTATCCAATTAAGTTGTAACCAATTTAATTATCTACATGCTAAATTAAATAATATTAAAATGTTTTACTACATAATTTTATAAAATACATATTTCTTATTTTATTATTATTATTTTTTAATTTTAACATTTTTGCATAACAGGCCAAATACTTAATACAGGCGATCTCCAACCTGCTTCTTCATCCACCCCGGTCTTATAGGTATAATAGGATACATAGGTAATATCATTGATAATATGTATCAACAATGTTGGGCAAGTTACTTTTAAAAGGAACAAAATTACATTATTAGTTACAAAATAAAAATGAAACTAGATTATTTTTTTCGTTTCCTAAATAAAAAAAAACTAATGCATTATGTTACTATTTTTTACTTAAAAGTAACTATAGTTACAATACCATTAGGTACTTTTAACATTTTTAAATATCAGTAAAAATGGAAATAATAAAAAATGTAAAAACTAATTTTTTCTTTTCCCAACAATATAATTGTCAATTGAATAATATGATATAACCATACCTACTCCAATTATCAAATCGTAAAATTGTTGAAAAATCTGCTTTCTTTATACACACATTTTTCTTCAGTTTTAAACAAAATTTTTATAAATAATTTAATTTGAATATTTTTTTTCTCTCATAAAATTGATAAAAATGTTTTTAACACTATTTAACAAAGTTACTTATAAATAATTAGCATAGTTAGGTACTCTTTTGTCATAAAAATAAGTAACATTTAAATAATTTTACTACCCAACACTGTGTATCAACATATTAGGATGTAATTTTCATGCATATAATATATAATATGCAAAATCATGCATTATAAAAATTTAGAATTATGTCTGTTATTAAAACTATTTATTAAATTTTTTATGAGTAGTTAAGTATAGGTATATCTGAAAATATTTTAACATTTTACTATTGTTAACTGTATTATATTGAATATCTAGATATTTAATTAGTTTCTTAATTTTATTAAGTTACATTACAAACTGATGAAGTTATATATAGTTAATAACTCAACTCCAAATTAATTTGTATATCTATTGAAACGTACACTAATTACCTTTTAATGATTGATTTAACAAAAAAATTAAGTGGTATTATTCAATTTAATATTTTATATTTGAATTTTTCTGTAAATTCTAATACAAACATTTTTTCGAATACCTACAATATTAAGCAAAGTTTGTGATAAAAGTATTTTAAATGAAAAACTGACAAATAAATTATACGGTTTAATTAATTTATTGATTTAAAAAAATTATTCAATTTAAATTTGAAAATTTAAGTAACTACCAATATGAAAATTGTATATACCTACCTATTTTTTAGTTCAAATTTATTTTACATTTTTAAGCAGCTTTATTTTTTTTAACTGAATAACCACGTTGTACCTTTTTAATGACCGAACCGTCCTGTTGCTGTTGTCTGGCTACTCTGGCCATGGCAGCTTCACGCTGTAGCCACGACCTGAAGCGGCAGAACAAAGAGTACGATCCGGGAGCCGACGACAAACGATATAGACGGAAGCCGGCCGGTGACACGAACCTGTCTTTTTCGGCCATACAACTGCGTGTGTTACGGTTTTATACACACAACTCACTGCGTGTCCTACAAAAGCATGCACAACAACCATGGGTTAGGTCTACTATGATAACTACAAGAAATACAAACGACTTGCCATAACCTCTCCAAGAGGAATAAAGAAACTACAGGTGGGCAGGTTAGGGATAGTGTAAGTTAGGATGTGAGTAGGAATCTAGTTATCTAGTACACATGCACAATGTGTTAACCTCAGCCACAAGCACCAGATATAATATCCACCACTTAAAAAGTATGTTTTCAATTATAATATTTTGAATATTTATGTTTAAATGGTTAAGACTAGGAAACGTGTAAATTACTTTTGGAGTTTTTATATGTTCCATCTTGGTAACTAAAGACACATAAATTAGAAACAAAATAAGAATGAAATATCAAAATATTAATAATAATATTAACTTCAAAATTTCTAGAACATCGAGAATTCAAAAAAACCAAGTCATTATAATGTTATAAAAATAGGTACATATGAGTAATCAAAATTAATTTGTCTTGGGGCGTTCAGCCTATAGCGAATTTAAGTTTTTGTAATTAATAAAAAAAATACATAACAAATAATAAATTGGCACCGTTATCTTTTATCAATAATTAATATTAGCAAATTGTGAAACGTGATAACCGAGATATAATACAATGTAGGTAACCAAGACGACAAAATAAAATTGGAAACAAAATTCAAATTCAAATTTCAAATATTTATTTTATCGTTTCAACTTTTATTACAGAATACAAAATACAGATTCATATAAATGAAATTCCAAAATGATATAAAACGTTTTTAATTACTAATTACAATAATAATTAATAATGGTTTTTGAGTACCTACCTAGGTAATTTTTTTATGAATAGATCAGGGACAACCGCAAAGGTAGCAGTGGGTATCAAATATCAATGCATCCATAAAGATTTTTTTAAACTCAGATTTAGGTACCTATCAAAAATATGATTTTTACTTTACTTTGGAAATTGTATAGGTAATTTAAAATGTATATCTTTGGATATTACAAAACCTGTGAAATAACCTAACTTATCACCTACGCACCTAGGTCGTTGAATGTTCATGAAAACCATAATTCGATACCTAATTATAAGTTTATATAACGTCTGAGTAGTTGACGACATAAGCAAAAAAAAACCATATTGCTTGTATATTTCCTATACATATATATTTGTAATCAAAACATGAGTTCACTTTAATTAAGTAGGTACTTAAAAAACCAAATTACACATTACTTCTGTAAACATATTTCTGTTTGTTGTCTAGGATATTGTGGGAATCCATCATTGATATTTCAATAAACTAGGTACAATAGTAGGTATAGGTACCTTCCTACGTTAAATCGAATACCTCCTATATTATATACTGAAATGTTGAACGTTAATTTTTTTATACCTATATGATAAGAGTATATACCAATACTTACTTGTATAGGTATTCCTAAAAAATGGACTATTTAATAAACTACTTGAAACGAGCCTATCTAAATTCTGTAAAATTATTTAAACCGATCAGCCTTTTTCTACGCTGTTGTAGAAATATTTATTATATGGGTCAATTTTTGAGGAATATATGAAAACAAAAATTCAAAATTTCAGAAATGAGTATAAGATTCATAATAAAAATATCAAAATTAAATTTCCACAAAGTTCTAGAATGGAAATATGAATATCTCCAAATAACCAAAAAGTGTGGGAAATTAAAATCAGTCATTTTACTTCGATTTTTAATAGAAGTTGATCATGTCCAAAATTAAGAAGACGCCATAATATACCTAATGATTTTTGGTGGTAAAACCATGTCCACGAAAAACAAACTACCTAGGTATCTTTATTTTTTTATTTACATTAAATTTATTAACGCCAAACGGCAATTACAAGTAACATGAAATTATTAATATATATTTAATATTATTAATACAAATAAGGTAAAATTTGATACAATGGATGATGAAATCGGACAATAGGTAGGTATAGATAGGTACCTACCTTACTACAAGTTTACAATTATAACAAAAAATCAAAGGCAGAGACACGGAATAATTAATATTTAATATAACAAAAGAGGTGAGATGAGATAAAACATAGAAAAGGGTATGATTTCTAAATAAAAAAAGTGGTACACGAAAGTTAATATTTGCAACGAGGTTGAGTCACAGATATATAGTTATATATATATCTGTGGGTCGAGTTCATCGATAGAGCCGTTCATGGAGAGATAATGTTATCGTTATGAAATGAAAGTCTGCCTCACGCTGACGAAACAAGACTAAGGATATTTAATGTTTTGTACAGAAGAATAATCATGGCGGAGATGGACCATTTTGAGAATGAAGACGGCATGGTAAAGGAACCTGTTTTGAACACGTTCGAGTTTCAATTGATTCTTGGCAATAAACAGATGCCAAATTACTAGGTACACCATATTTCTAGGATAAAACGGGCGAAAGCACAATAAAGTGTACGGAGACAGGTAGCGGGCGTGTAATATGATTGTTAAATATCACACGATAAAATATGATGTTCGAAATTCGAATTAAGAGAATAGTAGGTATATGCTATTAAGATAAAGATGCGCTTCCAAAGAGGAACCGTCCACCAAATGAGTAGTTGTGGAAGAATGGGGTCAGGTTGTTAGGGTTGGGGTAAGGATACAGTTTGGATAGGCAATTTTATAATAAACGGAGGGTGGGAGGAATCTGGAAGAATAATGGGAGAGGTAGCCATGTTTCCAGTGGATATTTACTTAATATAAGGAGGTAAGTAAAGTAATCACTTTTAAAGTGATTTTAGAGTTAAACACCTATAATAAAATATATAAAGAACAATATTTTGGAGACGATTGAATCGGAGTTTTAAAAATAGTAATTACTAAAAAAAGTTTATGTCAATAAAAAGAATTATGGTTTATTTTTATTTTTGGAGGAATTGTATTTGAATAAAATATAAAAACCCAATTTGTACAAACGAATTTGTTTTATTTTAATAAATACGTATTTTGGAAATAATGTTATTTGTTGATGAAAATTTTGTTAAACGACACTGAAGATTTATCATTGCAAACACAATGTTATTTAAAACTGAAGATGGAAAAATTGTTCCCGAAATATATCATGGTTGAAACAAAACAAATCATTTTGTAGAAATTTGATTTTTGTATTTTATTTAAAAAATAAGATTTTTTCTACATCGTCAACATTGAATAATATTATTAAAGTACTGTAAAATATCGAATATCAATGAGGTGATCTCCAAAATATTGTCCTTAATAATATATTTTACAATAAGTAAGTGTAAAGGAGAATGAGGGAACTACGGTCAGTGGGTAATACCGGTTAACTTGTTAGGTACTTCATAAACAATGATATCTAAAATTATGCTGTTCATACCATAGGGCTTAGAGTACACCAAAAACATGGCGCCCGATTTTGACGCCATCATACTTATACTGAATGTGTAAATCTTATCAATGACCTTACTGATTCTTTTATTCATATATGTATTTTACATTTATTTATAGAATCTTGGTAGTTTAACGTACATATTATAAATTTATAACTAGAATCATACATTTTCGAGTTTATAAAAATTAACAAATCTTCCATTAGTTGTCAGTAAGTAACAGTTGAAAAATTTGGATATACATCATATTATTGTCCGAAAATATTTGAGTATAATTTTATTCTGTGATACTATATTACTATACAAATATTATAAAGGATTATAGCATATAAAATTAAAATTATTTTGATCTGTAAAATTTGTTTGAAAATATTTGGGTTCCATAGTAGTACAAATAATAGAACATATCTTCTTTACCGGAAATCTTTTATTTTATGAAATTTTTAAAAACTAACTGATCCAAAGGGAAAATCACTGCCTATACAAATGTACATAGATACAAGGAAAAAATGTATAAGATAGTATGGATAAATTGTTACAGTAAATGTTAAGGAGAATCCATGCGATTAAAACACCATCTAATTTATAGTTTTGACAACATGTTATGTATGGTATGGCATATGTTCGTTAGGATTACATGATAGATAATTGCTTAGATTCCCCCCTTACTAATTCACGGTTATAAAATGTAATCACACCACTACCACCTGCCTTCCATGTCGTTTCCAATCCATACTATTTTAGTTTATGCCAAATACCAATCAATTCAGAATAGGATTGATTATTCTCATATAAAAGTAAATCTTTTATTTATCAATGTAACAGTGCGATGAGTGATAACACAAAACAAAATTGTTTCTAATTAATTGTATAGTGAAATACAAATAGATAGAATATCAAAACAAATATTTTATTATAATTATTATATTCATATTTATACTTGTAACAAACAATAATAGTAGTCAAAGAAAATTATCAATGAGAAATTGGAGTACATGCAGAGTTAATTACCTCAAATACAATTAGTTCCATTTTAATATTTAAAAGTATTGGGTAATTGGTGATTAGTGAATTACAATATTATTGAGAATCAATTTGTGAGACAAATACATATTTTTAGCCAGTTAAAAATGAAATTTCATTAAATTCTAGACCCTAGTAATTATAATGATGACTTGTATTGGAAAATAAAAATAAAATAGAAATTTGCATGATTTAATCTTAATAGGTTCAACAAACATTTACATATGATCTTGTAAACACTTATAGTTTATATATCAATAATATAATGTTTACAATTAAAAAAATATAATTGTTTTATACATAACTATTAATTAAATTTTAAAATTTTACCATTTAACAATTTTTCTAAATTAAAAAAAAAAAAAATATTAATTTTTATAAAATGTACAATATATCAATAGCATAACTAATCAAATAAACAAATAGTCACTAATTATAGTTAATCAAAGCAGTTAATCATAAAAAAAGTGATTAAAATTGTATTTTTGTTGAAAAAATATTTCAGTTTTTATTCATTGTTTAGTTGGGTGAAACAATTTTAACAATAAAAATAAAATTACCACAATAATTATTGTAAACCCTTCAGTTGTAGAACTATGTCATTTAAAATAAAATAAAAACAATTAGTATTACAAAATATATAGAATGAATACATTTTGTAGCAAATAAAATTGCAGTAAAACTTGAAAAAAAAAAAAAAAAAAAAAAAAATGTAGATAAAGAATAAAATACTATTAATATTTAATACTTCTTCTATGGCTACGAGTTACCATACCCGCTGACCATGATGATCTAGACGTAGCACATTTAAATCTTATACTACCTCTCTTTTTATGTGACCTTAATATTCTAGTCATTGGCTCTGTCAAAGGAGTTTTAATTTTTGATATTGTTGTGATCTTAGGTGGAGTACATTCTTCTTTGGAGTTATTATATTTCCAACTTTTTGGAATTTTACCAGAACTTCTTAATACTACACCCACTTTAGTATCTTCAGATTTAATGGGTCTCGTTGGAGACAATAGCCATGGTTCACGTGGCAATTGGTTATTTTCAGAATCACTATTTCCAAATTTTGCAGTTTCATCAGTAGTCATTGACTCTTTGTTTAATTTTTGTTTCTTCACTATTCCTCCACTACTCATACGTGTACTTCTTTTTTCAACTGGTGGATTATTTTTGGTAATAGTGTTATTGCTATTGCTGTTATTGTTATTTAATTTTGCAGATGTTCTAAGTACTTTATTTGTTTTTACAGGTGTTGTTATTATTGGAGTATTAGAGAACCTGTACAAAAAAGTAAATATATTGAATATAAAACTAATAGTATATAATTAAAAAAATCCACTTACGATTTTGATGTACTTGCAAGAGCACTAGATGCTTTTAAATGATCTGTGGGATATCTAGTGAAAATAGCATATCCACCACTTGAACCTCTACCAAATCTTTGAACCTGCGGATCTCCATCAACACATTTACAATTATTTTTGTCTTCACATTTCATATTACCAGTTTGCATTTTATGTTTAAGTAATACTTGTGGAGCAGGTGGACCAGGTGGATCTAACATCAATGTTATGACAGTGGTATTATCAGCTCTCAACCTGACTTTAGACCATTGAAATATGGCCTTGTCAACAAGATTTTTTGATGGATTTAACCAATCTTGTTTCTAAAAATAATAAGTTTTAAATTAAACAAACTTAAATACACACATCATAAGTTGATTATTTACTTCTAAAGCTTTCATTTCAATATTATGTTTTTCTGTTCCATATACATTTGAAATAGCTACATCTGCAGAAAGAACATTCCATAGGCCATCAGTACCAAATATTAAACAACGATGTTTAGAAGGATCAACATTGAAAACTTCAACATCTGGTTCAGGAGATACTACAAATTTATTATGTTCGGAATTATAACTCCAAAAGTCACCAAGAGCACGGGCAACAGCCAAAAATGGTATTTCGTCAATTGTAGTTGACCGACGTACAGGACCTTTGTGACCAATACGAGGCCTATTCCATACTACTCTAGGTACACCGGATTTGTTAATAACTTTGCCTCCACACTCTTCTATTCTAACTTTTTCTTCAAAAGACTCTGGCTTATGGTCTCTTGTTAATGGTTTAGCTTTCCATTCTCCATTTTCTGTAATAAAAGAAATTTAAAAAACAAACTTTGAACAGTTCAAAAGATTAGTAAATTACCTTCATCTTGATAACCAAGCACTATACAACTATCACCAACATGACCAGTATATATTTTGCCTCGCATTATAAAGGCTATACTCGCTGTAGTGCCTGACGTATTTGGCAAACCAGATGGAGTTCTTGGCCAATTTTCTAAATAAAAAAATATAATGTATTATGTAAGTGTTAGCCTAGAAGAATGATTTAGCTGTACGATAGTAACATACCCAAATTCTTCCACATTTCAATGTGAGTGTTTACATAACCGTTGCGGATAGCTCTTAACACATCGTCGTCGTTCTTTGACCAAAACGCATCATCTTTGATGATAGTGTCGAGTAGATGATCTTTCGCATATGCAGCCGCTTCTGAACCACCGTGTCCGTCGAATATACCAAAGAACGCATATTCCAGGTCTTTCATGTCGGGTGTCTGCTGATAGGCTACCGAAAACATGTCCTCCATGTACTTTCTGCCGCCCTGGTTACAGTAGCCAGTTACGCGTAGGTTGACCCCGATGCCCGGCATCGTTACGATAGACACGGGCAAAAAAAGTCCTCCGGACGAGTCTCGTGATGTGGCGCGAACGGGTTATTACGTCCACATCGCAACGCGGGAAAATCCCTAGTGATCGGTCGGGTACGTTCACTGAAAACAATGACGTTTAACGGGATAATGGGGCCGTTATCCGAAATGTTTTTGGAAATTTTGGGGGAGGGTTTTCTTGAAATGACCCTGTAGTATCTTTTTCTACGTCGTTGTTAACACACACGGTGCAAAACAAATGGCGCACAGTGAAGCCAATAACGGCGCGAACGAACGACAGATCCAAATGGGGAATCGATTGATATGGACTCGGGGAGACGAAAACGTTCACTTCGCGACACTCGATAGACGCGCGCGCGACACAACGTGACAAGTAAAATAATAATATTAATTCGGTCGGCCGAATAGAACGACATCAACGTAAGAACCGACACAGATTAGACGATTTCGGGTTTGCACGGAAAACTGCGTTCACAAGTGTTGAAGTGCTAGAATCTAGATCGCGTTTAATAACGAATTTGTGTTTTGAAGTGCTTGCCCGTTCGGTAAACAACGCGAACCCGAATATCCCGACCGATGATAGGTTGGCTGCACCGGTACGTTCGATCTGCAGCGGTGGCGGGATTGAATGGATTTTCGTTGTCACCGTCGTGCCAGCGAAGCGACCATGTACCCCCCCACGGTGGGTTTTCTTCGTTGGTGACTATAGTGTGGATGTGGTAAGCGCACGAACTAAGACACTATGGACTGGAAACGACAAGAAAGGCGGATAGTAGTGGTGCGATTACATTTTGTTAAGGTGAATTAGTAAGTGAGGGGGATCTATGCGATAATCTATCATGCGATCTTAGCGAACATATGCCATACCACACATACGTAACATGTAGTCTGCGTATGAATATGTTGTGAAAACTTTAAACTAGATAGCGTTTTAATCGCATAGATACCCCATCTTGATATTTACCGTAACAATTTCTCCGCACGTATTAACCCGTTTGTTTCCAGTCCATACCAATATACTATCTGAATTCGTGAATCGTGGGTAAGCGGTAGCGGTCTCGAATCGTATACTCGCGCGCGCCCGCGTACCGCTGCAATCACGGCAAGTTGGAAAAAAAAAAAATTACCAATACGTGATAACACTTCACGCCTTCACGGTCCCGGGCGTCCGACTGGTTTGTTATTGTTTTCGTTTTTGGCGTAATATTTTCGTTTCGTTAATTTTTACCATTTTAATTAAGACAAAATTAGTTTATATAATGTTTATACAAAGTAGTTGTTGTTTCGTTTATAACAGTTAACCGACTTCCACAAATACATATACGTATTTGATAAGGACTTGTTCTATCGACAAACCCCAAAAGGATTTCGCAGCACCGCCTAAAGTAAGTGTTATTGTAGGTGTTTTAAAAGTATTTTTACTGTTGGCGAATCATGTCGATGTATACGATCGAATAGTCATCAATGTCGTCGCCTATAACATTCAATACATTTTTTATTTCATATTTTTCTCACATTAGGTAGAATTTTACTTATATTATGCAGGTATACCTAATTATTTACCTAGGTATCTACTGGTATTTTATAACTGACGAATCGAAATTTTCGCCAACATATGTGTAATATATCCAATATAGCACAATGTTTAATTAATTTAATAATATGAATCATTTTTTTGATTACTAACATTTACAATATTTTCTGGGTGGTACCTTGCTTCGAAATTATTTATAGAATTTATTTGGTCATTAAGTCACTACCTATCTATATGAATCATTTTAATCATATTAATATAATATATCTACCTATATAATTAATTATTAATCACTTTTAGTAGGTAGTTCATTTTTCTATGATTACTAGGTACATTTTTAGTAAATTATTTCAATACAAAATTATTTATCTTCTTAATTTAATTGTTTATAAATTTCATATACCTAATTGTAGGTATATAATATAATATAATGTACCTATATACTATTATGGCCGCTATACGAATTGTGAATATTTAACCAATAATAATTTACAAATATAAAATATGTAGGTACCTAGTACAATTTAATGAATTAAAAATGGTAATTATCTTTAAATTCATTCCATAATGAAGTTTGATTATTAAACCAAAAGATACAATGAACATTGCAATAATAATTTACTATATTTTGTTTAGTAGTATCTTATTCTATATAGTTTACCTAATTACCTAATATAATATTGAATATTAGTGTTTAGATTTGTTTGTTTTTAACTGTCATGATTTTAAATTATTGTTAATTACTTAATGTACCTAATATTTTGAATGAGTCTGAATTCAGTCTTTGAATGATTTGGTACCTAATTGAATAATCTCACATTTCATTGGCATATAATGAAAGAGGGTTCTAAATCCAGTACTTTTAAGTAAAAAACTAAACCTACAAATCTAATTTTTAGCTTAAAAATCCACGGTTGAAATGCAAAATGCCGTTAGAATTTTTGTTGTGCTCGTCTGCATTGAATGCACATACTCTCGTATTTCTTATGCCTCTTTTTCTCATGATTTTGTCAAAGGGCTTAAAAGTATCACATTAAAAAATTTAATTAGCAGGTAAAGTATAAATTTGGGCTGAACTGCTGAAGTACCTAATAATATTACGATAAATTACACACTGAATTTTTAATATAAATTACGTTGCATTTTTTAAAAATGTATGGATACAAATTATATGCTTTTATGCCATTCAACGGTTGAAATGCTAATAATATGGTATAAAAATGATAATAGAAAGCAATGAAAGCAATTCGCTCACAGAGAATAGGATACTGCAGATGGTGCATACATTGACTTCCAAAGCAATGATAAATCATTTATTTTAATAAAATGATTTTAACCAGAACTTTGGTGTACCTATAGGTATTTCACTTGATATTTCATGAGTATTACTGTAGATTATATTATAATAAGTATATTTTCCCTTAAAATACATTTTTTTCAAAAGACTTGAAATGGTTATAAATAAAATTAAAATGTTTAAATTTTCAAGATTTTTGATTATAATTAAAGTAACCGTAACTCACAATTGACATTCTAATAAATTTTCAGGACTTAAATACCCATATAACATGAATATATGTACTTATGACAAAAGGAAATAACAAACCTGAAAAATTCAAAATTGATCATTTCTATAAATAGTTCAATATTGGGAAACTTAATTTTCAAAGAGCTGGTGTAGGGTTATTTTGTACTTATACAAACATATAAAAAAATATACAATATCTTTCGTATAGTTGTGTATATTTTATATAGCGCGTATATGGAAGTTTAAGTGTTTTATCCATACGAAAATTGGTGTATATAACATGAGTATTACTGTTGGACGTCGGTAAAGCCTAAAATTATTAACTCTTTTAATAAAAAAAATTGCTAAATGCTAAAATAGCCCAAAATTGGAAAAAAAATTTAAAAATTAATTTTGTATATTAATATTGTAATTATTTAAATTTCAAGACTAAGACCATTATTTATGGAATTAATGAAAAAACCCATTCGATTTAAACAAAATCATGTATTTACCGGCTTTCTTAATTTTTTGGTTGTCTTTTTCTTTATTAAAAATATTAAAAAAATTGAAAAATGTCTTCTTTAAAGTACCAACTATATCTGAATATCTGAAATATATACCTAACGTTTATACCGGTTTACATAATTTTATTATAGACTGTAGTCGAGTCATCGGTACATGGGATCTATTTATATATCTATCTTGAAAATACAAAAATATAATATAAGGTATAATAAATAAAATTACCATAACGTAATTTATTTATATTAATTTTTTTTAAAAAGCATAACATTATAAATATAATATATTTTAAATTTGAAATGTTTGTTTTCCTAATAAAGTATGGAATATGTATTATAAATCCAAAAAAGCTCAAATATGCATTTATAGCATAATAACTTAAAATATGCATTTAGGTATATATGCAAAATATAATTTCAAATTCTGATTCCTACACTTTTAAATTGGATTTATATTTCACGTAGCATGATGTAGTGGTATTCAGCACATTTGATATGTAAATGTGTCAACTTACGAGCCTTGGTTATAGGTAATATTAATATTTATAACGAATTTATGAGTTAAAAATTTTGGTAGGTATATTATTTTAGTCTTTCTAAATTTATTAGTATTGTTTATACATTTTTAATCTAAATTAATTATAATATTAAAATTGATAAAAGGCATAATTATTGTTTATTGTTTAGTATTTAAAGACAATAAAATAAAAATAGAATAATAATCGTGAACAAGTATTTAATTTTGTTTATAAATTATAATACAATATATAAAAACTGACATTTACTGTTTGAAATTTTATTAATATTCAAATTAAAATTAATATATGTAGAATATAGATCTATCTTTTAGTTATAAATGTATCAATAATATTTAAAATACTAAAAAGTACATAGTTATTTATATATATTAAGGATTTTAATATAGGTATTAAATATTAGTGTCTTATTAAGTACCTACTTACAGTAATAATGATAATTTTTTTTTTCAGAAAAAGAAGCCATGATAACTAAACATTGTTTCATTATAAAATATGTATTTCTAGTTTTGCCAGAATGTCAATTCAATGCCTTTTTAGAATGACAAAGTAGCTTCAGGTAAGAACTGCTTTGTATATTGATAATATGTATATATTTTCCCACCTTGGAAGATTTGCTGGTATTGATGTAATTAATGAATAATATGATAGTATTATAAGTTATTTTTCTTACGTGGTTACATTTGAATAGATACTTTTCATCTTTACTTCGCAAGTAACATCATTTTTATGTTATTTTTAAATTATTAAACATTTTCAGGACTATAAAAATCAAGCAAAGCAGTAGCAATGTTTAACTTTATGAAAAAAAATTCTGGTTCCCATAATGTGGTAAACAACGGTAGCACTTCTGGATATGGATCACAAGGTTCAGCCAATAATCAGTCTGACGAAAAAGAACAAAGAAAAAAAATGAAGAAAATGAGAAAAGAAAAGGAAAAAAGAGAAAAAGGCAGTTTTAGTATGTCTTCTGACGATTTGTTAAGATTGGATGAGGTTAGAAAAATATTTTTATTTTTATTTCAAAATATATATATTTGTTTTATATGTTATAGGTAAGAAAATCATTAAAATTACGTACAAGACGCAAAGAAAAACAAAAGTTGCCAAGTGGAATAACAGCAGATTACAGTGCCAACTTCTTTGCTCCATTAAATCGTGATGAGACTGATGAACCGGTTCAAGTAACCCCCCCTCTTCCACCTCGTCGAGGTATTCTCAAACCTCCACCTATTTTAGAACACGGACCATTACAAGATCTTGATTCAGATTCTCTTCTTCAAACCAATACATTAAAAAATGAATTAATTGTTTATGAAAATGTTCCAAGAGTGTCAAGTATTGACAGTCTTACAGATTCAACTACAAATAGTAGTTTTGCCACACCATTCAATCTTAGTCCATCTGGCAATGACTATTTAACTGACGAGTTTGACGAAAACCTAAAACTTCCTTGTATTCCAGTTGTGAAGATAGAGTCCCGAATATTGACCATTAATAGAAGAGCGGGACCCGGTAGTGATTTTGGGTTCTCATTAAGACGTGGTCTTGTGTCAGAAAATCCTACCAAAAATTTGAAACCGGTGATTTTTGCTGAACCAGGACAAGATAAAACTCATTACACGGGACTTCTTCCTGGAGATAAATTACTAGAAGTTAATGGTAGTCCTGTTTCTGATAAAAATAGAGATGAAATTATAGATATGATTAGGTCATCAGAAACAAGTGTGATAGTTAAGGTAAAATAAATAGATATTAGTATATGTTGTTGCTTTTTACTAATTATTTATTTTAACTATAGGTAGAGCCGGCATTGGAGCTTTATGAATTAAGTCAAAAATATTTAAAAAGTCAACATGGAAATAATTCGGTAAGTAAATTTTTAAATCATAATTTAAATAATATAAAGTATATAGTTAGTAAAACCAAAAATGCATTCCGAATATTATGTACATTGTTTGGCAAATATTTTATTGTTCTGTTTTATTTAAAATAATATCCATAATTTTTTAATAAAATGTTGGTGTTATTAAAATTAATAGTGAAATGACAGAAGACAATGGTCATTAGAGTTATGCTAGTTTATACAAATCAAGTTAGTGACAAAATATCACTTAAAATTTATTGGAAACATTAAATTTAATATAGTTGTGTTTGATTGCAGCGATACATATTTTGGTACATACTGTAATAATAACTGGACCTATTGATCAGTCTAATTAGTCTAATGTTTGGTAAACTTTTATTGTTTCCTTCAGACTTAATATTTAAATTATATTCAGGTATTTTCTTCTTATGTATTTTTATGCCATAGGGTATTTTCTCCTAGTATAAAATGAATAAATTAAACTTTTCTTTTCTTGAAAAGAAAAAAAAATGTATATTGTAAATATTTTTAATTAAAATGCATAATATAATAATTGACATATTTTAGTATTTTATATAATTAAATTTATTATTTATTTTTTGAATGTTTTTAAGAGGATACACGTGGTTTTCAACGGGTCGAAAAACAAAAAATATCAATAATCGAATCATAACAATAAAAAGTTTCATCTGATTATGGGAAAAATAATAATGTATATATTTTTTTATTTCTTTAGGTCGCACATCAGCTTTGAAAACTGGAAAAATTGGTAAATTTTGGCCATTTTAATTTTTTTTTATTTCTACATATTATTGTAAGTAACAAGGTTAAACTGTATATTTTGAAATCTTTATGCCAAACATTGTGGGATTTATGCAAAAAATTGTTTTTTTTTTTTTTTTTATTATGTACTACATAATGTTTATTTTTGTTTATTTTTTAAATCAAACCATACTGGTGCATAAGTCTCTACAATGTATCTGACTAATATTTTTTTTTATTTCATCCAAAGATTCGGTTTGGGGTATGCAAAATTGTAGCTCATGGTTTGTACAAGTCAACTAACATAAATGACTTGGGTCCTAGAGCAAAATTAGGATCACAAACCCTTTTGATCTGTTCGAACAATATGCAACAAATATTTTTGGTCTTTACTTAGGTCAGGTTTTGAAACATCAATATTGTTCGAGCAATTAAAAAGGGAGAATGCGATCCTGATCTTGCTCCAGGACCTTTAAGCCATTCACATTGATTGACTTGTGCTAATTGTGTCCTAGAATTGTACATATCCCAAACAGAACCTTCAAATGAGATAAAGATACTATTTAGATACATTGTCACAACTTATTCACCAGTATGGTTTGATATAAAAAAGAAAGCAGTAGAAAAGTGTGTCGAACTGTTGACAGAATCAGCAGTTAAAGTCTGTTAGGAAAATTCCAGAGAAAAATTTGAACAAAATCCCCACTTTAAAACATAAATATAATAAAAAATTACTTGGAAAAATTTTAATTATGCCAATTTTTTTAAAATAAATCGTTACCTTTTACGGCGTGGATGGGACGGGTAGGGTAGAACTCGAAGGAAAGCTACCTCCTCGTGGTGAGTTTTGGGTTCTTCTGTAACAAGTTAAGGTTCCTTAACAAGCAAAAAGCTGTTCATAATTTATTATAATCCTGAAAACGTAAATAACAAAAAATTAAAAAAAATATATTTTAGCATAAATCACAAAATTTTAGGCACAATGCGCGATCTAAAGACCTCAAATGGTTTAACCTTGTTTTTTTTTAGGACACTAAATAAAAATACTTAGAAGTCATTAGAACTAAGAAAACTTATAATATGTATAAATATATATATAAAATTAAAATAATCAAAATTTACTAATTTTAAATGCATAATCGTTTATCAAGACCACTTAATTAAATTTATAGTGATGAAACCTTTAGAGTATGAACAAACTGATAAAGTTTTAGAATTTTAATTTTCATCAATATATATTTTATTACCTTTTTGGAGTCCCTTGTATTCTTTAGTCCGAAAGTTTTCAGACAATAGCATTTATAAACATCAAAATATTTAGTTTGAATTAAAAATTGAACATGCTAAACCCAGACATATTAATCAGTCTCAAAGAATTATAGAGCAGGTAAATTAGGACATCGATAACTTGTTAACTATACTTGAATTTATGTATATAGGTACAATACATATTAAATAAACAATAATATTCTATACGGGACATAATTTTTTCAGGTTTTATCCATTGAGTAGGTAGTACCTATGTCTGAAAGCAATTTTGATTTTAACAACTCTTCCCTCACTGTATTCGTATGCTAAATATTTAAAAAAAATTTAGTACAGGCGGCCGACCCGTCCCAGAATTTACTCAATTTACACTGTATTTATTAAATACAATTTTTAATTATTTTTGATGAATTTTTTTCATAAAAATAAATGTTATTTATTATTTCACAGAAATGTTATACTATTTTCTATTACTTTATTCTCGTGCATTGTTTTTATTACCTATCTAATTATTTTATGCTATTTCAACAATTTATGTTATGATGTAAAATGTTTTTAATTTTGTTTTAAAAATAATAAAAATTTTACTTATAATAACAAATATTATATTAAAAATATACTATTAGGTAGTAGGTACTTATTAAAAATAAGATGATATATTTTATTACAATACTCACACTTAATATATTATAATAATATTTACCCAAACAATGTAACAAATATTTATAATTTTTGTTTGCTTTTGTGAACACATGACTACATTGTGGCGGGCACACACAAATATTTCAAGGTCGTAGAATTTGTCAGGTACAATATTTGTATAAAGTATTTAATATTCTATTGATAAGTATATAATATATTAACAATATGATTTGTCACTTGAATTTGTGTTTCATTCAAGGTTAGATTAGTTACCTAGATTGTAATAAGGTAATATCTATATTATAATACCTATAAACTATAAGCTATATTTTATAAATGGTCACACCTTACTAATATCAGTAAAATATAGTTTTATTTTAAATTAATTTTTCAAGTGGTTTATATAGACAATTTTCAAGACATTTTAAGCAAATTAAAAATCAAACTACTTTAAAGTATTTAAATACATTTTAAAAGAAATTAAAAAGTAGTACCTATTTTTATTGTCATGTAATTGTGATGTTTGTTAAAAAATATGTTTACGACAAACTATGAAAACATGTTCGTAAAGTAATTTTTAAGTTAAAACATCTATTATACAATTGATAGAAAACAACATTTTAGAGTGAATCTCATTTCATTTTTTTTAAACTTTAACAACTGTTTCTCTAATAACTAAAATTAAAAACTGAAATGAGTTGGTCATCTACGTGTTTTATAATAGCTGTTTAACTCTAAAATCACTTAAATAATCTGTTTTTACGACTGAAAATTGTTGGTATAGCATCTTCTTATATAAAGTATTTGGTAGATATTAATATACAGTGATAATAAGGTGCAAGTTCATTTGGGTGTGAAGCATTAACTACAAGTATAATAAAAGAAGACTGAAAACGTTTGAAAATAAAATGTGGAGGTCAATATGTGGACTGATTTATAATAATAGGACAATAATAGTGGAGAAGGAAATTTAATAAAGAATTACAAAGAGAAATAAAAATGGTACCAGTCATTAGCTACATAAGAGTATAAAGAGTTCAATGGTTTGAACATGTAATATGGAGAATAAGGATGGTATAGTTAAGCATCGTTGAACTTGAATTGGCTTCAAATGATCCAAGGGTAGACCGAGAAAAAAAGAAATTTAAGTATAAGAGTGTAGAGAAATAGTGCAAGACCGAGAAAAGTAAAGAGACATGTGGTAGAAGTGAAAACTCTTAGAGAGTGAAAATGCTAGAAGAAATCATTTAGTTGAATAAATATTTTATAGTAAAAGTATGCAAATTTAAAAATTATAAATATATACAAATTATAATGTATAAAAGTTTAAATGTTTTAACTAATAGGTATTTAAAATGTATGATAATAGGTATGATGTTTACTTTTTAAAGAATTTATAAATTGATTTTAAGGATAGTAATAAATGCTTAAAATTAGTTGAAACCTAAAAGTATGAGAATAATAAATTAATTATGCACATGTGTATAATGTATAGTGTAGTAAAACACGATAAATAAAAGTAGGAAGTACAAAAAAAAAATTTTTTTTTGAAATTGTTTGTTCTAAAGGTCTTGTCTTACTAAAATAGGGCACAGATTAAGTTATATCTAAAATTTCATACAAATCAATTGATATCTTGTCTCTGCTCTCCTGAATTGATATTTCATATTTACCTAGAAAGCGGCTATATTTTCCATTTTATTACAAATTCAGCTTTTTTAACTAAATAAACTTAATTATAATAATTATACATTACTCAACAATTAACAATGAGTTTTATTTCCATTACTTAAAAAACAGTAGATAATTTATGTTTTGTAGCTGTGAACTATGTTGGGATAAAGCCCATTTTTTATTCTTGTTTTGGGTATTTGGCGCAATTCTCTATTGACATTTTTATTGTTACATCACTTCATTTCATACCTACTACATTCAGGCTTGCTTTTGTCACCTTCATAGCTCTCTTAACCATTTGTATGCGACACAGATTTAGGTATGATAAGTGGTTTCTTTACTATTACCAACAGTTTGCTTTTTGACACGTTCCCAATTAAGGGACGTTCAAATGTATCTGATTCTCTCCATTTAATTGTGAACTGCCATTTAGTTGCTTTAGATTTCAGTGTAGGTACCCATAAAATATGTGCAGATGAAGCTTACATCTTGGTGTTTATCTCTGGCTTCAATGATAAATTTTAATAGCATTCTTACGGTCTGCTTTGTGGGAAGAGCCAAGTTCAGCATGTCAGATATTTTCGTTGAATGCACCAATGAAAATGCAGAAAATATAGAGAGACGGAAATGGAATGGCAACGATACAAAACATAGTTTCGAACTATTGCTGCAGAAAGTAGCGAGGATGAGGACAAATCAATAGACCAAGATAATGAATTCCATGTAGAACCATATACTCAATCTCTCTCTAGTCCTACCGATTTTGTTGATTTGAAAATTCGAGGAAAAGATCTTAAGAAGATAACAGGAGCAATGGTGTTTTTTTCAAATGTTTTCAATTCAATGTCTGATAGAGCGACAGCATCCATTGTTATTGTCACTCTTCGTGCAGACAATATTCCAGAAATAATTGACAAATTAAAAGTTTGCAAAGCAGTTAATACAATATTTGAAGAAATTGAAGTAGCACTAACTGCGTTTTGTGGTGGATTTTGTTATAATAGTCGAAAAAATTTAAAAGGTAGGAGTATTTTTCAAAGTCCCACAGTTTTATCACGCTTTTAGGTCGTTTTTATGTTGGTGTTGAGGCCCATTAGGTTCATCATTTGAACGAAAATATTACACGAATATTACACTGGTTAGACTAGTGGTTCCCAATATTTTAAATCATCGAATTTATCTATCTAGATATACTATAAGTAATATATTATAGATTTATATTGTCGTGGACCACCTTCTCCCCTCTGAATATAAATAGTATTATAGCAAATTACTATTATAAAAAAAATTCAATGTGATTTTTGGGCTTGTATTTACTTTACTAACAAAGGTATTCTTGGGATAATACTTTTTAAAGCTATACATATATTTTAAGTAGCGTCCAATGGATTTCGTTTGAAAATTCGTAAAAATATGAGTAAATGTGGCAATGTGATTTCTCAAAGCTTATTATAGGATACAAAGTCGTTTTGTTACACCAAAATTCTTCGAAATTCACGACAGATTCAACTGTATCCTTACAGTTCCGATCGTGTTATAACTCTATAACATCTTCTTGGATTTAATAAGGTACCTCCTCAACTTTAACAATAAAAGGGCTTCGAATCATACTTCGGATACCTTTTGTTATAAGACCATAATATTTTGGGATATAACAATTAAATTCGTTTTTAAGTTTTTGTATATGGTGTAAAATGTTTGCTGGACCTCAACTGTGAAGTCAGCGTATTTTGCGTTTTCGATCAAGTTTTCAATGCTTATTGTCAACTTATCCATAGCTCAATTTTGCACATAAACGCGTGAAGTTTGTCTTCAAATACTATTTGCAGCACCTTCCAATTTATTATTTCCGGAACCTGGTAAAATTTTAAATTTAACATATGTGACATTATGTACGAATGTACGATAAATATAAAAATAAATTATGAATACTTATAAACGCATTTAGACTCTGATAAGTGATAACCAATATCGCCAATAATTTTTTTTCAAATTTTTAGGTTGGGCTTCGCAGACTACCTCGAAATATCTCGGGGACCTTAGATTAGGGAATACTGAGTTAGTCCTAATAACTATGATTTTTTCCACAGTTTAATAAATCCACTTTTAATATGATAGTGTTCAGTAATAAATATATAACTATAAAAAAATAAGACATTTTGGGGGTGGGGGGAGAGTTGTTGAAGCCTCTAGTCCCCCTTAGCTATGTTCCTGCTATGCCTATAAGTATAATATACTTATATAGTTATACAAATATGATATAACATATTTCCTAGTTAATGCAAAAGTCTTGTTAATGAAAGATTAATCATTATCTCTTTGTGAAATATATACCTAATGTTTTTTAAAAATATTTTACGCATTTATATTGCTTAAAAGTTAAGACACATGTTTAGATAATCAATGCCAAGGGTAAAAAATTCGACTACGCCTTTTATATATTATTGTCATGACATAATATTTATACAAGGTATACAAATATATATACAATATTATAAAACGGGGTGTGTATAATTACATACAAAGTATATTCTAATTCTTGTCTTAAAAAAATTATGAGAACTATTAACAGTTTTAGAACTTATCTATATTTTATATGTATCACTATTTTTTTGTATAATCCGAATTTGTTATATGTACATATAAGTATGTTCTTTATACCTATATGTATAGTATCTATATTATATATACCTATGGTCCTATAAATAATATCTATACTTATAATCTTTGTTCAAAATATAATTTTGATGATTCATTATTTATTCGTCGTATCTATCAATTATTTACGATGCTTGTATTGTAATTTACAAACTAATAATAAATAATTAAATAAAAAATTACATTATTATGCAAGCTGTAAATAAAATAAATATAAATTGCAAATTAATTGTATTTTAATTGTATTCTAATGGTTTTACAATGATCATGTTTATTTTTTATATGTACTCTAGACTTCGAACTGCAAGGGTCAAATATTTTTGATGCGGCCCGGTTAAACGGGGTTTTTTTTAAGCCTGTTCTAGTTTGGTCCAAAATGTTTGTAAAACCAAAGCCATTACTTCGCCCTTAACAAATTTAAGACTTACACGAATATATGGTGACATAGACATAATACTTGTACTGTCTCGTATTATATTTTTCATAGTATGTATTAATGTATAATATTCTTATACTACTTAATTCGTATTATAAATTCATTTTTTTTTTTAATTTAATGATACACATTCTGAAGTATAAAATAAATAATTTATTTTATATTTTCTATTATGTTATTTTTAAAATGATTAATTTTGTATATTATAAAATTATTTTAATTTTTATTAAAATAAAATTGAATTAAAAAATAACCTGTACAAACATATAGAACATTGTCATATTTTTTTGAAGGGCTATCTCCGTATTTCACCCAATCTATACGCCTATAATGATATGTTTAATAATAATTAGGTATATACAAAATTGAGGTCAGGCACAGCTTGAAGAAAAATCGAAACCTTTAAAATTGTTCTTCGCAGGGCCGTTCCAAAGAAATATTTAGTGGAAGGGGGGTTATCGACACCTGTCAAACGAATTATTGAAAACGTAAATATTATATTTATAGATACTTTATTTATTTACAATGCTACATACATTAGTATAATAATATATAAGTATCCATGTAACCAGGTAATTAGAAAATTACCAAAAAAATTATATGAATTTTATTTCGTGATTATATATTATACAGGTTTTTACCGATTAAATCCTTTTACGTGAATGCATTTTTTCAAAATTTTAATTAAATTTTTCCCAGAAATGAGAAATATAAAAAATGTGTATGCAAAATTTTGGCTTGATCGATTGTTTCATACATTGTTTGGATACGGATTTCTATTCCGTACAAACAAACTGAGAATTATTTATATATAGATAATATTTATTTCATAGTTACTAGTTTATGATAATAATTACAATTGAAGCGATAATATCTATAATAATTATAAGTTATAATATTTATAATATGTATAATGTATATCGTATACAAATATACAAGATACTTGTATATAATATTATATAAAGTTTGTACTCGATGTTATAGAAATATAAATACATTTATGAAAAATAATTATTTCTGACTGAAGATACTTAAAAGTTCGTTGTTTAATAAAGTAATGTTATGTTTCACCGTTTTAGTGTAATAAAATAAAAATGCATCTATAATAATGGTTTAGTTGATTATTTACGTTATTCTGTATTATGAATACCGTATTTATTTGGTAATTGTTATTTTAATTAAATGTCGTACTGATAACGGTAAATTATGTGATTTCAATAAATAATATAATATCTTCAAATTTCTACAAAAGCAATTGTGTCAATCATTATAATAATAATAGATGTAATAGGATCGGCCAATGAGTTATTGTATATAGATTTGAAAGTGTTGGAAAACAGGACATTTGCTCCGGGCATTTATCTATTATATACTTACGTAAATTTTACATAAATTATTAAATGTTCTAGTATTTTTGCTATAGAAGCAGTCAGGCACGTATCTAGATCATATTTTTAGGGTGGGGCGATAATTTTTTAGAAATAATCTAGACCCAAAAATGTATATACATAAACTAATAGTATCTAAACAAATAATAAAAATATAAAATGTATACATAATAAACTCTTGTAAATAACCAAATGTATTTTAATAAACAATATAATTTATTAGTTTTTACATTATTAAGTCTATTTAAATTTTTTTAATTTTAGCAACATTTTGTACTATTTTTTCTAAGGTGCGTTAACCTTGGAACCACAATATTTTAATTTCAAAAAAATTATTTCATCATTAATTGTACCGTAATTTATACCAATTCGTACCAATTTCAGAATTTATACCGTAAAATTTTCCGGAGAAAATCGATTCCTCGCTGGGATGCTAGAGAAACGTTTCTCCAGCATCACTATTTTTTTACCAAGTAGACTTTTTCATATTTTTCTTTTATTATTTACCACAATTTGTACCATTTTGTATCACAAATTTTATAATTTGTATCTTAAAGTTTCCCGGAGAAAAATCGATTTTCCACTGGGGTTTTTTAATAATTATATACCTATAACCTAATATTTAAAAATAATTAAATTAATTGTTTAATTTGTATAATTTTCTTTTTACGAGTATATAATGTAATTATATAATAAAATAAAACCTAAAAGTGACTGTATGTGAAATTCATTCACCGATATTCGATATGTATTCACTTACCGGTTTTTTTCGGTATACCACATACTGGTATGTCGATAAATACCATATGTTCGGTAGTTATCTTTTTTTAGATAAATACTCCATATGCGGGAGTTATCATTTTCATAATAAATACCATATGTATGGTAGTCATAGTTGTATACTGTACCTCCTTCAAATTTAGTTATGAATTATTGTATTTATGTAATTATTGTAACACCATATTATATTATATTGTCGTATGTATATGATTTAAGCGTACCTACCACAGACCAATGTTATATTAAACTTTAAACACAATAACCTTAACATTGTTTCAATGATTTGTCCGTTGGATTACGTAATAATCCCCATTATGACCGCCCGACAACTTTAAAAATCGTTGCAATAGCCAATATTTAATATTGACATTAAAATCTAATTATATCATATTTACTTTCATAGCTTGTAGATATCTGAATAATATATGAAACTTTTCTAATAATTTTAGGCCTTTAGGTACTATTCAAAGTGATAATAAAAAGTTGTACCGTTGATGTTAGCAGTGTTTTTAGAAAATTGCTTGTAATTTATTAATATTCAACAAATATTTTAACGTTCCAACAATATTCAACAAATAACTATCAATTGTTGGAAAGGTTTGAAAAAAATGTGTTACATGTAAGTGTACATACATATATAGTGTACCAACCGATAACTACCGAAATATCGATAATAGTTGACATACCGATAGTTATAAATAAATCGATAGTTATGATATATTATGATATATCGGTAAATTATTATCGATCAACCGGTACTTGCCGATATATTGGTATTTTGAAATGCCGGTGTTTTCAATTACCGGTGAGTCACCGGTATACCGAAAATACCGCCACCTTTAATAAAACCCTTCGAATAATTACAGTAATACCTAGAGATGGCTGTAATTTTGGTATACTGGTGACTCGCCGGTATTCCAAATACCGGTATTTCGGCAACTCGGTAATTACTGATATATCGGTAACTACCGGTTGATCGATAATTATCGAAATGTGTATTTGTGTCGTTTAAAAACAGTTTGGCTCTATGTGCACAGTAAAGTACACAATTATCATAATACGTATATCTAGGATCAGAAGAAAGATTAATAGGTATTACTGTGATAATTAAGGATATAATTAAATAAGGTTATTCGTAAATATTAGGTTATATTTTTAAAACTTCAAACTCACCTGAAGCTTATGTAATGTTTTCTTCTCTTCGTAATAAATGTAAATATATTAGATATCGTGATTATAAATCTTATATTATGAACATTCAATGTAATGTTAATACTGGTCCTAAAACTTTCTGGACTTTTTATAAATCTCAAAATTCGTTATCGCATCTTCCTACAACTATGTCATACCTTGATAATGAAGTTAGTACTGGTAACGAAATCGTTAATTTGTTTAAATCACATTTTTCGAATGTCTATAATTCTCACTCGTTAAAAAAACATGTTCATATCGATTATGTAAATAATTCCTTATCGTCAATTAATATTATAAATATAAATTTAATAGATATTTTTAATGAATTATGGTCTATTAATTTAAATTTATCCACAAGCCCTGATGGAGTTTCAGCTATATTTCTAAAAAAATGTACTTTTGTTTTATCCCCAATCATTACATATTTATATAACTCCTCTTTAAATTCCAGTATATTTCCCGATTTATGGAAAGTTTCCTACGTAACTCCAATTTTTAAAAAATGTGATAGGTCCATTGTCTCTAATTATCGACGTATATCTAAAATCTCTATACTCCCAAAATTATTTTCTAAATTGGTAACAAAAAGAATATCTCCCCTTTTCGAACGTATTGTTTTTGTGATTTTATCAAAATATTTGGTCGGTCGTTATTATTTCCTGTTTTAATTTAGAATCAAAATCGTATCAAATATTTTCCAGTAAAATCTTAATTAAAATTATTACGTTTATATACACGTATCAGCTACATATTATTAGTTAATATTGTCAATTCCTGTAAGTTGTAACGGGCAGAATGAACGAAGAGTATCAAAGTTTAAAGAGTAGGTATAATACAGAATCGTACCCGACGGAAAGGAGAACACGGAATATCCTGTTAACGTCACGGAATAAATAATAACGCACCGTTAAGTGGAAGTTAAGTAAGCCTCGGCAGACCGTCGTTGTTGTCTGCGATGCAGCAGCGACGACGCATTCGAATGAGGTTTTTAACGGGTGCAGTTAATTTATCAATTAGGCTGCCGTTTATCGTTTCATTATGATTCGAGTGCCGTAGTCGTCTTCGTCACCGGGGGAGTGAACTGTCTCCCCTCAAACGCTCGCGTGTAATATTAACGGCGCGGCCGGTAATCTAAAAATCAAACGGAATACCATCGCAACGCCTCTTCTGTGCGATCGGTCAGACCAGCAGCGGTGATAGTGTACGACCGCGCTCCGTCCGCCGCGTTCGTTTCGCGCGTAGTACAGTGTCGTTGCGTGTTGTGTTAGTTGTGCAGTCGCAGTTGTTGCTCGGGCGTGCGCGTTTTGTGCCGGTTACGCGCGTGCACTATTATACAATTACTATTTGCCGCAGACCACACATGTGCGCGTAGATCGTAACAAATGCGGTAAAACTTGGACGTCATCGTGGTCCTCCGGATGCCCCGTGAGCATTTCCGTCGTCGTCTTCTCGTGTCGGCCCGCGCAACATGTTGACGATGCCGCCAGGCGCACTTCAGGGACAACAGCCGCCCCGGTCGGCGGGCCCCCCGAAAGTGGTCGGCGAACTGTTGAAAGGCGCCGGACACGCGACGATAGTCGAAGGGATGACCGTAGCCCGGAAGCGCAGCGTCGCCGTTGAACAATCGTCCGGGGCGCCGGCAGCCGCGGCCATGGTGTTGGCCAAAGACATGGCCACCGGTCGCAAGTCGTCGGGGGGTTCATCGGCGGTGGCCTGCACCATCGCGGGCGTTCCGCAAAGTTCCAGAACCGGGCGCGCGTCCGGTATTCCGATCCGGCCCAAACCGGTCCCGCCCTCGACGTACAGGAAACCGGCGTTCGACGACGGCTGCTCCAGGAAACGGCAGCCCAAGAGCAGTCGTCGGCCCACGTCCGTTGATCGCGTCAAGGTACATAATATATTATATGACGTAGTCTGCAGCAATATGCTGCGCGCGCGATTTCGTACGAGGGCAATACATTTTGTATAGGCGTGTGACAACTGGTTTTCCAATACATAATAAATAAAACTACTATAAAATTTATGTATACTGCAAATTGCGTATACTCGACACGCGTCTCCGGTTGGGCATGCGCGAGACGGTTTCGTGTTGTTATTGGTTTTGGCGCAACCGTTCCCGAAAAATAAAATATTGTTTTAAAGAATTTTCGGAAATGCCAATGATGATTATTATACAGTTGTAACTCTAAAATATTTTGTAATAAATACATATAATATGAGTTTTCAAAATAATTTATTTTTCATAATATTATATAAACGCGTGTATATTATTGTGCACAATATTCTTGCACGTTGCGTCGTTTGTTTTTGATTTTATAGAGATATATGTTTTTAAATTTTGGAACATTGGCTTTGTTATGATTATAATTTATAATTTTTTATTATAATAACAAGTATATCGAGTGATTGTATTATAATATAATATGTATTGTATAAAACGCGTCAATAATAATAATAATAATAATAAAAACACCTACTTAATCGTATAATTTTATAACGGGATTCACCGATGCTAATATGTTAAAAGCCTTGCGTATTGTTCCGAACAGTCTACACATATGTGTATATATATAATATATATACGGTCATCGTTCGAAATTATTGACCTCATTGACCATTTGGCAGGATAATAATATATATAGTACTTATATAGTACATGTACTCGTATATACTTTTTTCACACATGTTATATTGGTATATTATCTTATGCTTTTTTATAACATGAACTCTATTACATTGCCAGTTTGTTGTCTAGTATAGTAGTGTCTACATTATATAGATCGAGTAGGCATTAATAAAAGAAATTCTATATAGATTGTATATTGGTAAAAATTACAAATATGAGTATTATTATAGATATTATTGCATTAAAAATACATAATTTATGTTTGCTTCGATTGCTTTAAATTGACTGTTTAAGTTTTAAAAATATAGCCTAATAAGAAAAACGATTTTCTAAAATGTTTGAATTATTTCCTATGGATATTACTTGTTTTATACCACAAATCTATCGTCAAACCCATCCCATGTGTAAAAATCTAGTAAATTTTAAATACAAAAATACCTATCAGCTAGTTCTAAAAAGAAAGATTTATTTTCTATACTTTAAAACAAGCCATTTTTTAAATTCCAACAATAGGTACCTTATTATAACTAAAGGTACTTCTACTAAAAAATATTGATGGTTTAGAATTTTTCAAGTACATTATACAGTGACATAAAAACAAATTGTAAAACAAATGTGTATTTTACCCTAAAATAAGGAAATTATCCATTATAAATATATAATGATACCTACTATCTTATATTCTTATGCGTTTCAGAAACGAGGTCTTTCGAAATTCATACAATACCTATACAAAAATGTAGGTAGTATATTATTTCTTAAAGAAAATTCCATACTTTTTTTCGTATTGTGTGCAATATACCTACATATTTATTTAAAAATAATCTAAAAAAATAAAAGTATTAGGTATAATCGATTAACTATACCTATATATTCTTGACAATTTATTACAATAGATTTTAATAGAGATGTACATACTTGTGTTTTTATTTTTATTTAAAAAGCCGGTCAATAAATGGTGGAAACATTTCCCTCGTTGGGTAGGATAATATATTGAATTTGAAAGCAATGAAATCATTTCTTTCGATAAAAAGGATTCTGAGCACCGAGCGGAGCTATAAGTGCATAAATATATTACAGTTAAATTGAAAATATTATAATATCACCATGTTATAACCCGTCCAGTTCATCTGCGCCCTTAGTGATCGTTACATTTTTAAATTTGTAGGGGTTTTTAATATTGCGGAAATACATTTTTTTTTTTTTTGAGGTTATCTCTATGGAATACTCGCGGCAAAATACTGATTACCCAATAATATCCATGATAATACAAAAGTTGCACATTGTAGCTATCACATATTATTCAATTACTGAACCTCTGATCTGGTCAAACGTATGACGTCACCGAGAGTGCAGATAAATTGGACGGGTTATATATTATATTATTTTAGTAATTATCCATTATCCGAATGAACGTATCAGTTATTACCAGCCAGATATACGGTTAGTTAAATTTCAATGACTCGGAAATCACACTCTTATAGTATAGACAACAAATATAATAAAATATAAACCACATTAGCCGATTTCCTATATCGATATCATACCAATAACAAAACTCCTTCTAGGGGGTTATTTTGTCCTTTACGGACGATTTTCGTATGGGGGAATACACAAACTTCCGTATACTCGCTGAATAATATACACAAATATACCAAAGATATTATATGTTTGCTCATACGGAAATCGTTCGTATGAGTTTATTACAAAATGACTCCCCTGGTTGAAAATTTGCTTACAAAAAAAAAAAAACACCATTATACGCTCAGAATCTAAAATATGTTTTATCGAAGTAGTATAAATATATACCTGAAGTTTGTGGATTACAATATATTATATTCATTTAATTCAAAATAATATTTAATTTATTTCGCTTCACAACGTTGGGTAGAATAATGATGACGGATATATTGAATTGGAAAGCGATGATAAATCATTTCTTTCTAAAAAAAAATGATTTTGAGCGAAGCTTTGATGGATATACTTAAAAATGAAAAAAGTGCAAAAAAGTATTTGGAAATAAAGGGATTCAAACCGAGGATCTCGCGCATGAAAATATCGTTAGTTACCATTAAATTAATTCTAAAAATTTTTAAAAATGAACCTACTAAAGGAAAATAGTAAAATTGCTAAACTTAAATTTGATATAACTTTAAAACCAAGTCAGATCGCCAAATTCTGACTTCACCATTTTTTTTTTTTTTTTGATCAATAAATACATATTACAAAAAAAAATATAATTAAAATCGAATTCTTCTTTGAAGTAGAAAATTTACACATATTAGGAATTAAATATCTTAAAATTAAAAATTGCTATATGTAACCCAAAAATGGATGAAAATTTTCAAAAAAATTTGCCTTCATAATGTAAGTACATACAATGTACATACGTTTTTGATGAAAATTTCAGATTAACAGTTCTATTATTTCCCCAAAATTTGAAAACATTTCTACCAAAGTAATACATATATTATTGAAAAAAAAAATGGTTATTAAAAGTTATTGTACCGACCAATTTTTAAATATTTTTGTGTGTAGCTAGAATGACGTAATTTTAATACTGTATTAAATTTTCCGGTCTTGAAATCTGAAATTAAGATTATTATGAATTAAATGGCTTAAAATTGAAAATTACTATAAATAGATCAAAATTGGGAATAAATTTCCAACATTTTTTGCCTTCATAATGTGCTCGTATATGTATTTTGTGAAATTTTCAAGTCTTTAGATCCATTATTTCCCCAAAATTCGAACATATTTCATACTGTAATGTCGAAAAAATTTATTGGGTAATCAAAAAATATTTGAAATGGCTATTAAAAAATATAGTACGTACTAATTTTTATAATTGTTTGTATGTAGCTAGAATGGCATACTTCGAACACTGTATTAAATTTTCGTATATACGTTTGTGGTGAAAATTTGATGTCATTATAGCGTCAATATTTTCGGATTTATGAAGAATTTTACCACAATCGTGTTTACCGATTTTTATGCTAATTTTTTGATGGTTTTTTTCTTACGCGTTTATCGAATAAATAAAAAAATCTAAAAATGCCCTCTCTAAAGTACCAACTGTAGATGCAACTTACCTGAAAATAGTGCTACATGTAATGATCGGAATACTTCTTCTTATAGATTTTTTGGGTATATATATATATATATATATATAAATGCATTATCGTAAAACCAATACATTCCTCGCTTCGCTCAGAATCTAAAACACAATTTTTTTCAATATTATGAGATATAATGTACTTATACTATTTCTATAATATTATATATTTATATAATATTTCAAATATAGAAATCGTCCATATACACCGATAATAATCGATAAAAATCTTTGATGATATAAAGGTAATCTATGGGAATTGTTTAACTTTTATAAAATTAATTTTTTTTAATGCATATATTAATATACGAGTTTTGTTTGTATTACCTGTTCAATTTATGCGGTTTTTGATTACAAGTTCCAAAATGTATTGATTTGAAATTATTTTTCGTCACGCGTATTCGAGTTTTGCGTGAAAAAATATACATAATACGCAACATTGGTTATTTTTTTTAGCTACCTAGCTATATTATGTATAAAAGAGAGTTTATATATTTATCATTTTGATCAAATCTGTTAAGATATTATACGGTTAAATCGAACCGTTAAAATCCAAAATATCACGTCATAATATTCTTTACACATCAACACACTGAATGAATGCGCATGTTCCATATTATAATAATCAATGATATTATGTAAAATTTTAAATTTAAGATGTTTTATAATATATAATAATATATTTATACTCGTAGTTCAATAACCTTAAGTTAATTTTCCATATTAATCGTTACGAAAATACTTATGGGTATTTTATTGATTATAATTATTATTAGAGTTGGGTCAAACTCAACATTTAGGTGTCAAACCGAAATTCGAAGTTCATGGAAAAAATCCGAACTCGAACCGAACTTTTAGTTTGTCGAATCCCGACCCGAACTGAAATATTTTAGTTTAATGTCGAATTGGAATCCGAACCGAACTTCGAAAACAGTCAAAAAATAGTTCGTTCAAGTTCGAACTCTTTAATCAAGTTCGGTTCGGTTCGACTTTTCGAACTTCGAACTGTTCGACCCAACTCAAATAATTCAAATAATATTATTCTATATAATATTATATAGCCATGTAGGTTATAAAATATCCGGCTACCTACCTATATATAATATGTTATTACGTACGTATGTTATTATATAGATATATCTTTATAGCATTTGTTCGCACTGCACCAGCTTGCCATCAAAATAAATATTTTTTGGGATATTGTTCATATCAATCTCGATATTAATGTAATGTAAACGCGTCGGAAATTGTATAATCGAAATAATCAAGTAAAAACAAGTTATACATTTTTTATGCGTCTTGTTTTTTTTTTTTATATCACTTTTTTTTTTATTTATATCATTTTTTTTTTAGTTTAATAATGTACATTGAACGAGTTAATCGTTTATTTAATAGTTCATTGGTTTATATTCATAGAATTTTTGAAAGACATCTATACGTACCTACGTAGGTAGCTATCTATTTATTGCGTGATAAAAAATGATCTGCAAATTACAATGTAATAATATAGTATATTACCTAATACTTCAGTATTAAAAAGATTAATTTACTTTCGGTTTAAAGTGTCATAGTATAATAATCATCGTATATATAGACAATTAATATTACGTAGATATACATTTCTGAGTTCCAGTAATTTTTTTTTTTTTATATCGTATTAACCAAGTATGTAAACATAATAATATAGGCGTTTATATAATTATTATCATATAATATAAAATATACACTATATAAGTATATAGGGCGATTCTTTTAACGTACTCGACTATAATTTTCCCTGTGAATGTTTATTTCCTTTATTTTTATAATTTTGAGGAGATAATTATTCCATTATATTTTTTTTTATTCAAATTCAGATTTTTATTTTTTAGATTTTATATACTTTTTTCAAATATCAACCTATATTTTTGACTTGATATTATGATGCTGAATATTTTTCCGATAATGTTGATGTGTCAATATCGAATATTTATTTGTTTATAAACTTTTAAAGGTTAGGTAATAGGGTAGAGGTGTACGGGAATGCAAAATCATTTTTTAGTACTTAGCACTACTCTTCTAAATTTTAAATGTTATAATGAATTAATTATCGATTACTTATTTAATATTAATATAAAATTTTCAGAAAAATAATATTCAGCGTCGAAATATCAAGGGGAAAATATAGATTGTCATTTAATAAAAGTATGAACCTTAAAATATAACTAGGTTGAGAATTAGTAAAATATTTTAACTTTTTGTAAAAATATAATGACATAATGTAGTTCCTACTAAAAATAATAGGCATCCCATACATTTTTGTGGAAAAACTGATAACTTTAATTCGGAAACCTGATAACGACCCAGGAACCAATATTCGTTCGTATGTATACCAGTATCGTACTTGACAACAGCCTGGGATTACAGAGCTGGTATTATATTTTACGAGGCTGGGGGCTAAAATTAGTTTTGAGTCAATAAAAAAATAACATACCTAATCTAAAATAATAGGTTTCCAATTAGCGCGAGATCTCCCTTTACATAGGCTCTGCCTGAGAACCAATTCCGTATGTATACCTTTTATAGTTATTAATTTATTACCTATGGATAATTCGGGGACTAACTCGTAGGCATCCAAGTATCTCAAGTAGGTATATAAAAAAATAAAATTAAAAAAAATATGCACCAAGAAAATTAGGTAAGCACATTGAAAGAATCATTCTGTATATGTAATAATTCAAAATGCATATTTCATATTGTATCCGAATCGAATAGATGGTTATTTTTTACATATCAATCTAATAATTAAAATAACACAGATAATAGTAATTTTCTATTAAAATATTACAATATAGTTATTTTTAATTGTTATCGAATTATAGCATAGTATATGTATAACTACTATTTCAATTACACATATATATCGGTATAGGTACCTAGTCGAGTACCACCCTTTAATAATTAATATCACATTATTATCACCTTTATATAATATATTTTAATAGAAGTGTATTTTATAACTATACCTTTATACAGGGCCGTATTTAGGGGACTGCTTTATTGGGCAATTGCCCAAAGGCGGCACTTTAAAAGGGGAGCGGCGTTTAAACTGCAGGGGCGTCAAATTGTTAAATCTGTGACCTTTTTTTTTTTTGTTTATTTACGGTTTTTTAATTGTTAAACGTTCTATAAATACGGCTCTGCCTTTATACATAGATAACACATACCTATGTATGTTCTATAGTATTTTTATATACTATTTAATATATTTTCTGAATTTTTTTTTTTATATCTCGCGATTCTCATGATATATGATTTAATTAGTTTTTATTGTTTATAGAATTCATATACCTAGTTTCAAATTATTAATGTTTTATACAAATTATTATAGTACATACGAGTTTATTGGTTTTTGTAAACGAAATAGCGATACGCAGTAATGTAGTATTATAAATCAATTATTTCGTTTATATAAATTGTCGAAAAATTAACATTATATTCATGAGTTGGAGAATTCGTTTTAATGGTTTCAATAGATGATTACTTTTTTTGGTTATCTTATTTTATTTATTTTTTTTTAATAATATGTTTATGTTTTAAATTTTGGTTGCATGCTCTGCATAGTTTACCTACATTAGTTTGAACGGCGATGTAAACAAGGATTACGTAAATACATAGCATCGCATATATTATATTCTAAATCGGTAATCTAATCTAATTTCTTGTTTATTCACAATTACATTTCGTCCAAAGTTCAACACATCACTTTTGAATGTACACACATATAGTTTCGTAGGATAATCAATGTTATATTAAAGTTTTTTAACTAATAAAAAAAATCTAAAAAATACCGTTCAACGAAACGTGTTTTTTTCTTTGACCTTTCGGTGATTAGTCCATTGTTTATCTATATGATTATATAGCTCATTATATATTGTATTGCTATTATATAATATATATACTATACATTTTCGTTGTTGTATATAGATGATAATATACTCGCATGCATATATTACTGACCATTGAGATATAATCGTATAAAAAAACATTTCAACAATTTTAAATAATAATAATTTTTCATCACAAATTGTATTGAAAACAGACTCATCTAATTAAATGAAAAGTGCATTTTGTACGAAATACGAAATTTCCGACGGTTTTTTTTAAGAGATCTCATTGTTTTTTTTTTTTTTTTGTGTTTTAGAAACTTTACACGGGTAAAATGTTTTTCTTATCTCTAGAGCAGACCGTGGTTGCGGTCATTGACCATGTGGGCCAGACACACTGACACTGTTTTTCTCATATTATATTATATCGCGTGTTTCTTCCATTTATATATTATGATATTTATGTCGAACAACGATGGTTCGTTTATATAAAATTACAATAAATTAATATATTTAACATAGGTACGGTACCTATTGCCGTTGTCAATTAATTTTCGTGGGAATAAAATTTAACATGAGCCGTCGATCGGTATTCGATGACGCGATATTTGTCGTTCCCGCGATCAAAGATTTATTTCGCGCGCCAAAAAATATAAAACGAGAACGAAAGTACAACGTACTGCGAATGATTTTAATAAAATAAAATAGGTATTCATTTTTGTATGTTAAATGTGTTTTATTAATCGCAAGTACTATAGCATAGTATAGTTGCAGGGTACCCTATAATCTCAACAATTCCAAATACTTTCAAAATAATATATGTACTTTCTTTCACTTTCTCTTAATTATCGGAGAATGTATAATCACCCGAGGTAGTTTTACGGTTTATTTTACTCCAAATATTCTAAAACATTAATTAGATATAATCGAAATACTTCATTTTTTTTACATATTTATATATAAGTAGTAGATATATGTTATATATATATATATATTTACACATTATTTTGTATTTTTATGTTTTAGGTTTCAAAGTCGGAGTTAGAATTCAATGACTCACCAGCCGAATTAGATTCACCCGATTCCGACGCGTATTGGTTGGTCCACAATGAGGGATATTCTCCAGTACAATATGCACGAAAAAAAAGTTCAAACGGTACATCGAAAGTTTTGGTCAAAGTTTTTGGTGGTAAAGAATATAACGTGGACGAAGATAGCCTGGAAAAGGTGAATTCAAATATTACATTTTGGATATAAATATAGTTTTTGTTTAGGTACTTAATAAATTACGGTAGCGGTTTTACGGGGGGGGGGGGGGTAGATTGGCTTTTTTTAAAACTCTTTATTGGTTGCATTATTTTAATATATATGGACTATAGTCTAATAAATTATTTAAAATAAACAATTATGATTCCAATGTTTTGTCTAAACCACTGGCATAGGGTCAGATAAAAATTAGTTGTTATTTACCTCTATAGTCTGTAGAGTGTAGGTACTAATTTTTGATATCCGAAGAAATGAAAAATCTCGATTTGACAAGATTGTATTTTTATCATTTTTTCATCATTTTTGATAGTTCTTTCTTACGCATTAAAAAACTATTGAAAATATCAAAAAACGACTTCTCTAAAATACAAACTATCTATAGATGTAATTTTCTACCAGAAACAAGATAAGCTTATAAAGATTGGAGCACTTCTTCTCCTATCTCCTTCAAGTAGAAAATTTGTTAACAGAGAAAAAGAAGAAAGAAAAAATAAATATCACATTTTTTCCAGTCGACTTTTTAAATTTAGTTAAATTAATGTACGACTAACGTTATATTACATTTTTTCAAGTCTTTAAATCTCATTTTATCAACTATTTGGACTTAAATACCTTAAAATTGATAATTTTGTTGAAAATATTTAAATGACTATAAAAAAATCTGGGGTTATTTTTTCTCAGGTTTATTTTTTTCGGGGTCTAAAATTCTGGTGTTATTTTTTCGCGTTACTACCAATACATATGTGAATTTCAATTATAACGAATAGGTGATATAATTATAATTATTAATGTATTAATTATAATTATAATTATATATCATTTTCACCATCCTCTCCTATTCGTTCGTATTTATTATTTATCTGTTAATCAGATATCGCTGTACTATTATGTATATTGTTTTTGTTTTTTAACATTTATTATTATTTACATTTTTTATAGTGGTTGTTGTTATCTACTTGTTCCCGTATTCGCTATTCACGTATACGTTAAAAATCTCGTCGTTTGCATTATTACAATTCGCTCACAAAAAACCGATTGTTGTTGTCGTTCGTCACAGTGACAAAATAGTTTTCATAAACGTACAGCCTTTTAACTAACATATTTTCGTTCAAAACTTAATAATCGTGTACTGATCCAACCAATCGCTTAGTACTACCTGATATTGTTCGGCCCCTTAGGCTTGTTGCTTCCTACTACTTTTTGAACAAAATTGAATGTTTTGGAATTGAGGCAATTTATGGGATGACCAAATATTCTCCAATATTGCTGTATTAGTGTATTATGGACGCACTATCAGATCGAACCCAAGTCGATGGCAAATATTTCCATTCCTGCCGTATAACGTGCCTTGACAACCTGAGCATCAAATTTAAAAATTAAACCCAAAACTATAGGTATAGGTATGTGACGATGTACATAAAAATAACGTATACCACTAATAAAAATATCAAGCTGTTAATGATATAGAGCCCTTCGTTAAAAGCTAGCGAGTAAGTACGTGTAAGTAGTAATGATACTTAAAAAATAAACAAGGTATTAATTTAGTGATGGGCACTATCGAATAGTATTCGATAGTCGTCATAAATTATCGAATAGGTAGTTTTACATGACCGAATGCTGATTTTCGACAAAAACTATCGAATAGTTTGGTACAAATTATACCAATTATAATACCGAATAGTTCAGTAAACTATCGAATAGTTCGTACTATCGAATAGTTCGGACCAACCGAATAGTTCGGAGATCTACCGAATAGTCCGAATAGGTAGTAAATACTAAATATACAATTATTTCCTTTTTAAAACTCGTACAGAATTAAAACTTCTAATTATAAATCATCAATGCGCTAAGCTATAATAAATTAGGACACTTTTGTCTGTTTTGATGATTTTTAAAATTGTGCATCTTTCGCATTTTAATGGGATTATCATATTTTTCTAATCTTAAAACATACATAGGTCTTATGAATATTGACCGACTGCTTTGTTTTAATTTTAATGAAAAACATATTTATTTATTTTAATTAATAAGTTTTTAAAATAATTATATCTATCTTTTTTACAATATTGGGATACAAATGTTGAATATAAATTTCCACTATTGTTTTCATCGTCTAAAACTATATAAGCTCCAAAAAGTTTTTTTTTTTAAATCGAATTTTCCGATAAAGTAGAAATATACACATTTTATATTTTATATAATTAATTCTATAATACGTATTATTAAACTATTAAACATATCATAAATAATAAAATAATAATTATATACTCGTAAATAAATAGTTCGGACTATCGAATAGTTCGAACCAACGAATAGTTCGGACGACCAACCGATTAGTTCGGACTATTCGAATAGTTTTGACTAACCGAATAGTTTGCATCTTATCGATCGATAGTTTTTAAGTATCTATCGAACAGTTCGATAGTAACTTATTATCAAATAGTTCGATAGTACCTATCACTAGTATTAATTTTATATTATATAATATAAATCTACCTCAACAATAAGAAACGAAGGACGTTAAATAGAATTGACACGTTCATAATAAATTACTCATACTTACATATATTGTAACCCATCTAGAACTACCTAATGCAGATGCATAGGCTCCGACCCTAGGACAATATAAAATAATTATGCGCTACTGAGAAAAACAATCTATCAAACGAAATGCATCAAAACTGCATAAAACGGTCATATACCTACCGAATTTCTAACACAAGTAAGGAGCAATGATAAACTAAGTAGTAGACTTCTTGGAAATCCACCATAAAAAAAAATACAGGGGTTCATCACTAGCAGGGGAAGGGAGGACTATTTAATTTGGAAAGAGTCATCCCGACCACGGTCAAGAGAGACGACCTATGTCACTATCGAGTACGCAGTCTTCACACTCGACGGTTTTCCGAAAATACACCTCTCCGAGACTTAGTCATATTTACATATTTTTTTGTACTTCGAATATTTTTTATATTCTTTGGACTTTAGTTTTTTTGTAATTGTTAATATTTTATATTTTTGGACTTGGAATAATTTGATTATTTCGTAAGTCTTGTGTATTATTTACTTTATCGTGGACAATTATTTTTGTTTCGTGTGTGTGAACTTATGTGAACAATACAATTTATTAATCAATCGGTGGAAACTTGCTTTTAAATAATTTATTTTAAATAAACGTTATCTCCTTAAATTCTACGTCTCTGGAAAGTGTACTCCGAGGTTCAAGAGCTCACTCGTTTCTCGTGTCACACAATCATGTTACTTCTCTGCACCCTCATGTTTTATCCTATAGTTCAGAAAAAGAACCTCTGAAAATATATGCGACATCTTTCCTCCACCTTAACATCAAATTCGATCCATTGCCAACTTATTCTGTTAGAAACTCACATTACACCTCAAAATTGGTCTAGTAATTAAGTAGATAATATGATTTCTTACACAAATATGACGAGTACAATATATTTTAGAGTACATATAAAAATTAGACTAAAACTAAATATTCTTTAATCTTTATAAAATGTTTTAATATCTAAAATAATTTTGTAATATAAATTCTATGATCAATAAATCATCTATATCTATTTTGCCCTCACAAACTGCATATAACCAGTAAATATACTTGAAATATAAAAATCTATTCTACCTGACTATTATAGGTATGTGGTAATTGTTAAGTTGTGATATTTATTTTATTTTAAATAGGTAGTAATAATAATTTTTATTTTATTTTAAATATTTTTGAAGTTTTAACCATATTTTATTTTCAGATGAATCCTGTAAAAATGCAATTGATTGAAGATTTATCACAGTTAAATTATTTGAACGAATCTAGTATTTTAAATGTAATGCGCAGTAGATACACTTCAAATCTTATTCACACATATGCTGGACCTACAATGTTAGTGATTAATCCCGGATCTCCTTTAAATTTATATACCGATAAGGTGAACATTAGTACCTTTAAAAAAAATAAAAATATAATTGATAGCTAAACTTAAATACTACTCATATGGTACCTATAGGTTATGCATATGGTCAAAAATCTTCATAAGATCAATAAACAACCGCCACCTCATGTTTATGCAATGGCTCAGTCTGTATACATGGCAGCTGTTACTGCACGCCGTGATCAGTCTTTGATTCCAATGGGATGTCAAGCTAGTGGAAAATCAACTTCATGTAAACATATATTACAATACCTTGTACAAACCACAGTATCTTCTAATAAGGTATGAATATATTTTTATTTAATATCAGTGGTGCCAAACTCAATTTAAATTAAGATATAAAAAAAAATACTAAAAAGAGACATATCCACCCACCTACCATTAGCAGCAAATACTATCCATTATACCTATAGGTCAGTAGAATTAGATACAAAAAAAAAACTGCTAAATAAGAAATTAATTAGAGCTGTAAATGGTTTTAGTCTTATAATAAAAATTTCAAGTCTAATATGAATATGTTGAATTTTTCCTCTTCACTTCATTGGTGAAGAATTTGTGATTTTTAAGTTTTTTGGAAATAATTAAAAAACTATGTTTTATCAAAAAACTTATTTTGGCATAAAATATAGAGCAGAAAATGTCATGTTTGAGTATAGTCCAAGAACAAAACTTTGGTTCATTATTAATGTATTAATTTTAAAATCTAACCCTTTTTGGAGATTTTCTAAAAAACTTTGAATTTAAATTTTGAGCATAGCAAGGAATGTATTGAGTTTACAACCATATAGGTACATTTTTTCAAATAGAAAGAGTCTGTAGGAAATCTAGAAATATGTTTTCTGTATTGTTAAAGATATTTAACTATTAAGTTAAAAAATTTACCAAACATTAGTGGTGGAAATTGGCCCATCGTTCTTTTGGTCCTCAGACAGAATAGTGTATTATTAATAATAAAAAGATTAAAGATAAATTTGGATCTGATAAATGATTAAGAGCGAATTTTGGGATAATATTATTTTCTTATTTATAACAATTGCATGTTGTTTTTATTAAGCTTCTTCTGTGTGTGAATAAATTACTGAAGAAATAATAAAATTATCTCTCTAAAGTATCAACTTGAATGAATTTTCCATCAGAAATCTAAAGAGATTAAAGAATCAAAATCTACTTGAGTCCTTGTATCTGCATAAATGGTATACATGAAAAAAAAAATAATAATAATAATAAGCATGAATATGATATCATTATAAAACCAATAAAATCCTTGCTAAAATCTATGCATAGAATTTAAAATTGAGGTTTTTATAAAATTACCAAAATAGGTATAATTTTAAAGTTTTTAACGTTTGTCATACATATAAATAAACCAACATTTTTGTTTTAAAATTATACCACATACAATTTTGTGTTCTACATTTCAGAACAATTAACAGAATAAGTTTTCCATAGCCCTCTGTAAGCCTTTTATACTTATATATATTATATTCCTCTAAGCTTAAATTAGTAAAACTTTTTTTTTAAATTTGTTTAAATGACACAGGGCAGTAGTCAGATTTTTAAATGTAATAATATTGAAAAATTGAAACCTAAAACTGTTCAAGTTAGCTAATATTAAATTTATTTGAATAATTTTTGTTCTTTTTTTTTTAATATAAAAAAAAAATATATATATATATAATTATCAAATTTTAGAATATGTTTTTTAAATGTTAGTTTTTTTGGTTTTTAATTTTTGAGAAAATGTTATGGAATTTTTTGTATAGCATGACATATTTAAGATTTTGTCTAGAGACGGATAACAACAATTATAAATTAAAGCAAATAGGGTGGGTTAAAAATATATAGAATCTGTGTACAGGGACGTCCCAAAGAAATATTTAGGGGAGGATTCGAAAATACCATACCATATCTTTGAAATGTAAATATCCTCAAATTAGTTATACATAATATAAATTAATTTTAGTCATAACTCCGACAGGCCGACTCTAAATAGTTGAGAGAGAAGGAAAAAGAAAAAAAGAAAAATTTTAGTTAAAACTCAGTTCTGATGAACAGCTAAAAAATTTCTAATTCTAAAAATGAATTTATAATTACTTACGAATTGAGGACTATGATATACAAATAATTCAGCTAGATCAGTTATTGTAAATTCAAATTTAAAAACTAGTTGAACAATTTAAAAAAAATTACGTTATAATTTTTTTTAAGCACTTAAGTCTTAATTATATAAATGTTTAGGAATTAGGTATAAAGGAAGGCATGGTAGGAAAACTAAATAGTATAAGGTCACACAAGACAGAAATGGACAGAGAGAGTTAAAAATATTTTAATTAATATGCTCAAAAAAAGTAAGGGTACATACAGCATGAATACTGGAAAAAGTAGTAAGACATGTGAAGATCCTGCATTCCTGCATAGACTTTAAAAGTTTGAAAAAAAATTGTGTAATAAAAAGTTCATGAGGACAGATATTAATAAACGACTGTCGTTATTGTGTACTGAAGATAGTAACTTTGTTACTGAAATACGTTTTTACCAAAATAAAGTAAATATTTTTGTGGAATTGAGTCTTCAATTTATTAGTTTTAATATAGCTTTTCAAAGAATATTAATTGTCTAATATCCAAATTTTAAATTTTACCTTTTTTCATTTAATATAATATAATAAATAATAATGAATTTATCTGATAAAAACTGTTTTTAAAAAAATCTTGTAAAATTACAAATCCAGATTTGTAACTTCCAGACTTTTACAGTTCAGGTTTTTTACATGCCCCCGATAATAAATGTTAATATTTAAAAATCTAAAACAACTATAACTATATTAAATATTTGGTATGATAAGCAAAACAAAATGTATTACAAATATTATAAAAATAATCAACTTTCTTGGTAATTTTATAACACTAAAATTAATAAATGATTATTTTTTTTTCTAAAATTGTGTTGTAAACTATTTGAAGATAGACAAAATAATGTTATTAGATTTTTGTAATTATACTTCTTGACCCTGGAAACATTATTAGTTATTATAAACATTTTCAAATTAAATACATTTTATAGGTTATCAAAGGAAAATACTTTACTTACAAACCATTAAAAAACTTTCTTTTATCAAATTGTTTTAGTAGGTATAAAATAGGAACTCAAAAAAATCAATAAATTATAATAAAATATACTTGTTTATCTAAATAAAAGTTTATTATTTTATTTAGTTTTATTTATTAAATTTATTGTATTTTAGTTTCTATTTATTAAATAAAAAACTGATTTAATACAATAACAATATTAGTGTGTTAATTATGCTATACCCTTTCTTTTGTGTGTGAATTAAATCTCAGAAGAAGCTCTTTTCTTAGATGCTGAGCTGTTTTAGCATAAAAGTGAATCTTTCACCAAATTAATGATCAAGGCTTTATCTAAATTTTAATGGAGGGTGATTTTTGATCAAATATTTTTAGGCAATGTTAACCCTTTGGTAAATTGTAAAATTTAATGCTCTATCTAATTTTATTTCTAATTATATAAAAAATTTTAGATCAATTCTTGATCTTAATCAATTTTATATAGATGTACTTTTGCTCCAAAACTACTTAGTTTCTCAGAAAGTGCATTTTCTAAAATATGTTGTTATAAAAAGAATAACTATAAGGTGTAAAATACAAAAAATATTATAACACTTTTGCAATTTGATATAGATATTTTTAATAAGAGTATAGATAATAATAAATTTGGCAAACTATGATTTTTAAATCAGGTGGACACCCCCACACCCAAATTACGATACTGCATAACAGAATTAATATTTTTGGCTAAATGTATTTTAAATCATTGTTTTTTTATAGTATTTATCTCAATTTTAATTTTGTATTGATGTGTAATTATGATGTTATGTTAAAACCAAACACTTAAGCAAGAGCTGAATGAAGCGAGATTTAAGTTTGTATATTTTTGTGTAATTTTGAATAAAATCAAAGAACAGTAAGTCGGATTGACCAATTCCCCAATTATGTTCTTTATTAATTTAGAAAAACTTTTCATTTGAAAAACTTTAGGAGCTGTAGACTATCTCCTAGAAAGCAATTACCATTATCCGCTGCTGGTGGGATTTCCCTAATTTAAACAATAACCGACTATTATATGGATCTCAAAATAGTACATAAATTAAGATATCTACACAAAATGTGTCACATTTAATTAAAGGAGTTTCAATTATAAAGTTTTACATATAAAATATATAGGTTATATGAACTTTCTAACAAAAAAAATGTTACCCGATGTTTCCATACATTTATAAGTTAGTTACCTACTGACCACCTACCTTAAATAGGGGTGGTAAATAATAGGTGGCTGCCAGTCTTTGTTTATGCGTTCGATGATCCTGTTTGATATTTGTTTAATGTTGTCTGATTTTACAAAAGTATTAAATCTATTTTTAGGTTGTCACATTAGAAAAAATTGAAGCTATGTGGACTGTGTTAGAAGCTTTTGGAAATGCGGCGACTACAAATAATCCAAATGCAACTAGATCTGTACATTTATTTAGTATTGATATAGATCAAGCTGGACAAATTGCTTCAATGTCCATTCAAATGCATTTCTATGACAAATGGAGACTCATTGATCACCCTCCCAACGAATTTTCTTTCCATGTGTTCTATTACTTACTAGCTGGTATAGAAAATGTTCCTGCACTGCGTAAAGAGTTATATTTAGACCAAATCAACGATGATTTAAAGGTATATAATAATTGATGCTCACTGTGAATATATAAATTGTGAAACTATTATTTTTTTTTTTTTTTTTTTAGTATATAACTATTAATAAGATTTTACTATTTTACTGATCAACATATTTCTTGTTAATTCTTCCCAGGCATACTGTTTTTCACATTACTCCTTACATAATCTTCTTATCTTTTCCTTGAACGTACCAGTACCAAAGGTGAGCTCTTTTGCACATTATTTTGGATCATACATATCATTGCTCCTTTTTTTTTGCCATACATGCCTAGTCCACTAGAGACGTATTTTTCTAATTTCCCCCAATTTATCTGGCATTTGGTTTAGCTGTTTATGTTTTTCATTTTTTTTTTCCGATTCTCCATTGTCCAGTTCTTTCATCCCAATATGGCCCAAAGATTCTTCTTAAAATTTTCATACATCATATATATAATATCATTTTTGCTTTTAGTAATTTAGTTAATCCGTAGTAATATTTATTCTCAGCTTGCAGCCTTCCTTGTATTTTAGCAGTTTCTTCATTTAATCTTCGAGCAGATGCACGGGTGAATTTTACACTGCACTTTTGACAAATGTGCACTAATTTGTTAATTCGTTAGTGCCGTTTATTTGTTCTAATAGATATTTTCTAATTACTTATTTAGACATGATATAGTGCAGTCAATGTAATTTTAATCCGTTTAGGCTAGCCTCTGTTTAATTTCAAATTTAAGTAAACCTGTCCCCTTGCAGTATAAATAACATCGTACGCCCATTGTTGTTTATTATAATTTGACCTGCACTTGACATAAAAATGTAAGTGTTTTTTTTCTTTTTTATTTCATACATTTTTATACTTATTATTATTATTATTATTATTATTGTAATTATATTATTATTTTATAATAATTATATATTATATATTTTAAACGAGGTTTTTTTTTCTTAAAAAATAAAATACTGGTCAATAGCTGTGATTCTTCACACCTTTAAAACATGTTCAATATATTTATTCCTAATTAATATTACCTATTGAAAAAACTATTAGGTAAGCATTAAATACCACTGCGCTCTCGCGTATGTAACTTCGAAAGGCGCGCCCGCTCGAAGGTTGATAAAATGAAAAACTGAATTCCACAAAAATATGGTTTACTTTTATTTTGTAAATACATATTTTAATAACTATGTTATCATCTTCAGTATACAATAATAACTATTTTTGTGGAATTGAGTTTTTTTTATTTTATTATTAGAAAATCCACAAGTACTCAAATTACAATGCACCTACTTTCAAATGTGTGTGTATGTGATCCGGTATCTCTCTTCTGTAATATCCTATATTCAGTTTTATCATCATTTGTTTCCAATCCTACTCACTTTGCTGTAACCAATAATCTTTCTATTAGTTCTGTGACTGATTTCTTATCCTCCCCTAATAGCACTATCATCTGCATAGGCCAGTCCTCCCAATGTTCTATTATCCAATAGTATTCTATGTTACTTTATATTACTTTTCCGAATGACTTTTTCTAATGCTATATAGAGTAATAATGGCGATAAAGCATTATCTCTTCTTATCTCAGTCCAGTCGTGAATTGTGCACATTGTTATATAAGATTGCCAATTTTAATCTTGATTTCTTCTTCTTCTTATTATTATTATTATTATTATTATTTAGGGAGTTGATAAGAGTCAAGCAACTGTAGAGTTTACTAATCTTCAATCAGCTATGATGATTCTTGGTTTTTCCAATACTGAACTTAAAGCAATTTATGCAGTACTAGCTGCTATTATACACCTTGGTCGTACTAAAATAGTGAAAAAAGGTAAAATTGTAACAAATTTAAAATTATTAATTTCTATTTGATAAATTTGGAATGTTGTTTTTATTTAGATAGTATATTTAAAGACAAAGTACAATGGACTTGGAGTAATTCAGATGCAGCTAAACGAGCTGCAAAATGTCTTGGTGCTGGAAATGCTGATGATTTGTTTAGCTTAGTATTTCCAGATGTTGAGTCTTTTAATGAATGTGATATTGGCAATCAATTAAATGCTTTGATTGTTGGACTTTATACAGAGACATTCAATTTAGTAGCATCTATTATTAATCGGTATAACTACTTAATAAAAATGAAAAAGCTTAATTCCACAAAAATATATACTTTTATTTTGTATATAACTACATATTTTGATAAGAATGTTTTCATCTTCAGTACAAAATAACGATGTCAAAAAAAGTTGTTATTGTTTACTAAGGATGATAAAATTGTTATTGAAATACATACATACGAATAATATACAAATATTATATAATAAAAGTTTTTGTAGAATTGAGTTTTTTCATTTTATTAAATGATTATATTAACATTTTTAAACATGTAATATGTAATATTAACTATATTTACTGAAAAGTATACATAGTATATAATATAAATATATTTTTTTTTTTTTCAGAAAACTAGCTCCATCTCTTCATACTCTTTGTTCTATATTAATTCCAGACTATCCCGGATACATAATTAAATCAAAGTCTACATTAAGCATGTTTGATTTCTGGATAAATTATTTCCATGAGCGATTGTTATCAAGTTATCATAATTATGCTATTGTTGCTCCATTAGAAAAATATAAGATAGAAAAGGTAGAAACCGCTGCTAGTTATGAAGCTGAGTTTTGTGCCGAAGATCAGATGTTAAAATTATTTGTTGGAGCTAAAGCAGCCATTGGTTTTGGTCGTAGTCCATCAATGGCAGATTTAAAACCTGAACCATGTCCCGGTCTTTTGAGAATTCTAGATGATACTGCTGGTGATTCTAATTTAACTGATCACGATCTTATTGAAAAAATTCAAAACTTATCCAACGACAAATGTTAGCCATAATTGATTACTTTTCAAGTTATGTCTAAAATATATTATTTTATTATTCGGTTCTCTTGTAATTACAGCGTTTTCAAATATTCTAATGAAAGGTAACAAACCAGATGAGTTTACTTTAGTTCATTTTCGTGAAACTATTCCAACTACATACAGTACAAATGGTTGGATAGATATGTGTAGAGACTCTATGGCAAAAACTGCAATAGCACTACTCCATGATTCATCAAAGTATGTAAAATAATCAAAATTACATTTTATTACATATTATTTAAATAATTTTGTTTTTTTATTTAGCATTGATATTTCAACTGTATTTTCCAAAAATCGAGGTGCCGGTCTTACAAGTACATTGGCCATTGTTGATGGTACCCAATCATTGAGACGTATGTCTAGTATTCGACGAGCTACTTTTGGTAGTCTCAGTACAGCAGCTACTTTGAAAAGAAAATTAACATGTGTTCAAATTAGATTTGCAGTGGTTAGTATTCTTCTTAACCAAGGGGTATCACTGATTTACTTATTTTATGCTGATTTCGCATAAAATGAGCAATTCGCTGAAAGTTAGTAAATACATAGTTTAAAATCCCAAGTAAAAAATTATGAGATTTAACCTGATTCAAATAATAGGGTTACCCGTTGCATATTTAGTGGCCAATCAGCAGAATTTCAGTGTATGGTTAGATGGGATTAATTCACGTAATTTTTGGAAGGGTTCTGTCTTCTGTGCATAGGTTTACTTACACATACTAACTTTCAGTTCTGCAGTCCAAAATTGATGATTTTATGACAGCAGAAAATCAGTAAATTATTAATCAATAAATCAGATAAAGCTTAAAATTTGACTTTAATTGACATTGTATTCTATTTTTCAAGGATGGTCTAGTTGAAACCTTGCGACGGACTGGACAACACTTTATTCATTGTTTTATTGCACAGTCTGAAGCTGGATTTACTAACCGTACTGATATTGCAGCTACCAGAGTTTTTCATTCAATGCATAAACTCCAAGCAATTACATTAAGTCCTAATTCCAGTAAGCCAAGTACAGAGCCTGTTGACATACCACTGTTGAGACAACAAGTAAATTATAATTTTTAATTTAAATAAATTATTTATTATTTTAAATTATTGTAAAGTTTATGACTTATAAAAATTAATATCTTAAATTTTATTGTATTAGATACGTGGTGCAGATATTTTACCAACAATTCGTTTTTATAAACAAGGTTATCCAATTTCTATGCATATTGCTGAATTTATTCGCAAGTTTTCTGTATTCCTACCTACCAATTTAAAAACCAATGATTCAAATAATACCATTAAAGACCACCGACAGTGTGTTTCTGAGATTATGGGCAAAGCTGATTTAGACGAAACATTATATAAAATTGGAATTAGTCAGGTAAATTTTATATTATATACCTACTTATTATTTAACAATTTAAATATAATATTATATGTGTATTTTATTTTATTTTTGTCTTATTTTAAAGTACACATTAACATGTTCAAATACATAACTAAAAATAATAATAATTTTAGCCAAGATTTGTGTGCATTTGCATATTTTTCTGTTTAATAATGTCATATCCTAAGCAAGGTATGTCCAGACTTTTTGAGGTTGGAGGAGGTACACCCTGCAATTAGAAAAAACTTAATTAATAAAGTGAATAAACAAATAAATAAAAAAATAAATGATCATGCTTTGTTTGATTTAGGTACATAATTTATATATTACTTATATAACTGTAATATATCAATATTTTAGCTATTGTAACATAAAATAAAAAACATGATTAATTATATTTTTTTAAATTTTATATATTACTTTTATAATTCCATTCGCCTATTATTTTAAATGTTTGAATGTTTCAATAACTTGATCAATGTCAATATTATATGTCAATTATTTCTCTATAAACATTGTGAGCAAACCATCTAATTGTTCTTGTTTGTCGTTCTTATTTTTTTTAAATTAAGATTTAAGCTTTAGCTATAACAATGGCTAACGATTTATTTATATTTTTTTTGGTTTAAACTTTACCTGAACTCTGAATTTATATTCTGACATAGACTGATCACACCATCCGAATATTTAGAAATAATGTTTTTCATTGAATATCATACTATTTAATAATATCTGATAATGCATCAAAAATACTCTGTCTATCAACTGTTATTACTCTTTTCATTCAATGTTCAACAGGGCATTTTATAGCTTTATTAAAATGTCTTATAACAACTGATAATTTTTCATAATGACCAATATCACTTGTTTTATTGACAATTATTGATACATTTTTATCATTTATTTTATCTTTAAATTGTCTTTTTATTACATGACTATAGTGAAAAACATTAACAGTGACATATTTTTGACGTGATTCTGATGACAAAATTGTGTTAGGGATACTCATGGTAAGCACAATTGACAAATAAATAAAAGGTGCATGTGGTGCTATGTGCATGTTAGACATCACAGGTTGAAAACACTAGGCTGTAGGTGAATTGTGGATCATGGTACAGCGGCAAAAACATGCCATTTTTGTGTCTGACTATAATAGATTGGATAAGATCATTCTGAATAATGTTTTTATAGTATATAGCATTGTGTAGTCCACTATCTAAAGTGTTTTAAAATCAGGATCATACTTAGTCAAAAGAGCAATAATATCTTTAAATAGATCTTTATGGTACCTATTCTCTTTCGTCATGCCCTCAAAATGGTTTTCCTCCAATTTTAAGGTATAAAGAGTAACATCTGTAAGGTACATTGTAAATTATCTATTTTTAAATTGTTGTTCTCTACTTTTATCTAAAATTATATCTATTGGCTTAGATTCAAGATAATTAATGTACTATTTAAATGAGCCTTTAAACATTGATGAGCTTAGCAAAGAACCAGGGACCCTTTCATCAAAACTGCATTCAACAAACAATGTTACCTTATCAAAAACCTTCTTCACACTCATAATGAAAATAGATTGTCAAACTTCTTCACTATAAAAAACTGCACAGAAGAATGGTCAAAATTGTACAAGTTAAACCGAGGTCTCTTTTGGAAAATCTCGACAGAGCACCCACTTAAGAACAACTCAGGTGACATGCTTTTTGACCCTCTTCATAAAGCTGAGTTTTTTGCGGACATAATAGAACATCAATTTACCATAGCCGAAAACCACCACCTCAGGAATTATTTCATTATCTTTACATTCAACAACATTGTTCAATTGAATCATGATAAGACTATTTTCTTTACCCCAAATGAAATTTAGAACATCATCAGGCACTTGCAAAACAGAAGCGCTCCAGGCCCTGACTCCATTTCCAACTGCACTCTTAAACACTGTGGCAAAAAATTAATTCACCTTCTGTGCCAAATATACAACAGCTGCATCCGTCTGGCATATTTTCCAGTCAACTATAAATTAGCAAAAGTGGTGATGTTGCCAAAGCCTTGTAAGGTTTTAAAGAACAAAATCAACCATCCTTTCATCTCCCTCTTAAATACAATCTCAAAATTCTTCAAAAAATTACTTCTAAATCGCCTCAGGATCTTCGTCGTCCCCAAAATCTGTTCTAAACAATTTGAATTGCACCACGCTGCAATAGTTCAACGTTCTTGACGACGTCATTCTTCAACATAAAAAGAAGTTCAAAACAATCGCAGGACTCCTCTAGATGTAGAGAAAACCTTCGACAAGGTTTGGTCCACTGGCCTTGTCTTGAAGTTAATTCATCTGGAGTCCCCTGTAAATGTATAAAGACCATTGAATTCTTCCTCTTAAACAGAAAGTTCTACATTAAAATATGAAACACCCATTCAATTAACAAGATTATCAAAGCCGGTGTCCACAAGGTTCTGTTATCTCCCCTCATCTCTTCGCTTTATATAGAAATGACATGACACTGCATCATAAATCCAAAATGGCACTATTTGCTGATGATAATTCAGTTATGGCTTCATTTATGGAAAAAATCAGTATAAATCCATCAAAAACATGAGTGTTCTATTTGTCAAACAAGAGTACCGCAAACACTTCTAAGCTTCAAATTTAAGAAACCCAAATTAACTGGTCAAACTCAATAAAATATTTAGGTGTCCACATTGACAAAAGCTTCTAATTTGCCAAATATACAGATTACGCCGTAAACAAAGCAAACACATCTTGCCACATTCTCCATCCTCTAGTCAACAACAAGAGCCCTATCCCTTTCTCCATGAAGCTTCACATATACAAGACCTACATTCTCCCAATCTTCATGTATGCCAGCCCAGCGTGGGTCTCAAAACATCAAATGGGCAAAAATTGAATCAACTCAAGCTAAATCCTTCACACAATGTCTAATTTTGTTATGTCTCCAACCAAAAAATAAGGACATTAGTAAATCTACAAACAGTCTAGGATTTCATTGCATCATCAAATACAGTACCACCAAAGCACGCTTACATAAATTTAGGCAAAACATCAATCTCTCTTAAAAAAGCTCTAGCTTGGAATGGAACACCATTAAACAAAGCAAAGCAAGTTATGGAAGTACACCCGGGCGTATTAAATGCTTATTCTTTTTCTTAGGTTTTTATAATTTTTATATTAGTAATAATCTTAATTAAAAACACATGGTTCGTTTTTATTATTTTTATTCCATGCTCCTTCGCTTTGTTTCGAATAGTCGTTTTTTGAGATTCTTGGGGGGAGGGGATTAAATTTTTTTTATATATTGTTTTTCTTTGTATAGGAGTCTGAATACTGATGGAACCAGTCAAATTTCAAAATATACTCATAGGGACATATAGGTTTGTCTTTTTAAGAGAATTTCTCACTTTCAATTACTCATATTTATTTCTATCTCTGATAGGAAATAGAGCTAAATATATAATACAGAGTTAAAATTGCGGCATTTAAGGACATTTCATTAATAAATAAAAAATAATAAAAATAAACAATACATTTCGTAATATAGGTATTTAAACTTTAAATATAACCAAAATGTCACAATCTAAGTTTTTATATAAATTGTCATTCAGTCTACATCTAAAGCTCTCTCAATAATTCACTTAAACGAAACTTTTAGACGGAGGACTTTTTTGATTATATAATCCAATATTTATGTTTAAAAAATTCATTTTCTTATTTTCATATAATAAATAATATAATAATTTAAAACTATTGTAAAAAAAAAGCCTTAAGGGAGCACTCAGCAAAGTAAAAGTTATGGTTTTTCTTTTGATATCTAAACTCTATTTTTGTTTCCCTTAATTTTACATGACAGAAAATTATCAATGTCCTTATAAGAGGAAGCCACACCTCAAAAATGAGTCCGAAAAACATAATTTCGCACCTACTTCAACGATTATATTGGCTAGAATACTCGCAGATAATTTTTATTATACAACATTTACTAAATTTTGACTAAGCCATTTTTGTTTGATGATAATATTGTAGTTTTCATAAGCAATTCCAAATTGTAAAATACTTATAAAAAAAATAAATAAAAAATCCTCTGTCAAAAGTTAGAAAAGTTCTCTTATTTCATTATGCCAATATTTATGATCTACGATCATTCTGAAAGTTATAATAGTTGAAGTACAAATTTAAGTATCCCGTGGTTTTTTTTAAACAAATATCGCAATTACATAACAATAAACAGTGGTACTAACACGACAATATTTTAAAACTACTTTTAAAATATATTAACATATTTTTAAATGTTTGGATTTTAGTTTTTCTTAATATTTCATAAAAATTGTGTATATAAAACTTCTTAAAAATGAGTGTGTGGCATCCACTTAAGGCTTGATAAAATTAAGCGTGGCCATTTTTATGGGGTTCATAAATAGGAAAATTTTTTGAAAACTAAGAAAAACTTAAATTTTACAAATTAATTATTTCACAAATAAATATGCATTTAAATAATAAATTATCCCATTTAAATATCATATTTTATTGTTGTTTTTTTATTTATTTATAATTTTTTCAATAGCGTGTAACTAAAAAAAAATATATGATGTTGCTTAAGTTGATATGTACTACACCCGCCTCCAACAAGAATATTTTATGAGTTACCATAACATACCTAATAAGTCTTGGAATTTCAAAAACTTATGCAACTTTTTGTTTTATTGAATCAAATGTTCGAAATTTGTATTTATTATATTTATTATTTATTTAAATATAAATTTCAGGATTATAAAATTTTATAGTTAATAATTGGGTCACTCTTTGTATGTCTATTTGTTGCTTATGATGTGTATCGTGCGTAATGTAAATAAACATGCAGTACATACTTATAATGTAATATATACACTCGAATATAAATATTATTTGATTATAAAAATTCTCACGTCTTCATGTTTTGGCATTTTATTATACTGATAAGATGGTCATTTAACTGTTTTTAGAATACATTTGCTCAGTATAGAAACAGTTATAATAATACATTATACCCAGCAGTTAAATTGAATTTTGAATTATATTAATACATTTATTATATACATATGTTATTATTTCGTTGTTGATTTCATCAATTTGGGATGGGGTTTCAAGCACTTTGCAAATTTGCATATGGTAACCAAGATTTTTTCTAAAGGCCATGCATTTATTTCTTGCACAGAGCCTCACAAAGCATAGGGCTGGTACTGACGATATAGATAATTTATAAAAATTATTTGTCGGACATTTGCCCCTCGTCAAAATGTAAATGTATAGAACTTTTGTTTTCGATTCTATTTTATTTTATTTTTATTCTATTTTCACAGAATAAACATATGCATTTTACTTTTATATACATATTCAACACCAAACACATACAAATAAACATATTATACATACTTATTTAGACGCTATAATATATTATATTTTATTTGTGAAATAATTCTGTATCGGTAATATGGTAATATTACAAAATGTTTTATAACTACCTAATTTATTTCTTAACAAAATTTTTTTTTTCATTGGACATAATATTTTATATTATATTACCGAGAAGTTAAAAAAAAAAAATATTTTGTTTTGAATAATTTGTATAGATGGATTGGACTTATTTGTAATGTACTATAATAGAAACATAAATTAAATTCCCGGGCTATTCTGACTAGTATTGTATAATATCGTTAAATATAATAGTGACTGATTAGTGATTTTCATGTTGAATATATTGTCGGGAGGTCATAGCTATACCCTACACTTAGGTGTATACGGATTATTTTATTATAATATGTGGATAGCATTTTAATTTACTTAATTCGACTGTTTTTGATTATTCTTATTAAGTTTTCCATACACGTATTATTATATTGTATGTATTGTATACACGACATAAATGTATCAAAGTGACATATTTAAATATACCGTTTTAAACGTCCAATATAATGATTAGGTACGTCCGAGAATAATGTGTTAATATTTTGACACATTATTACAATGTAAGAATATATTATAACAATAATAACACTTCTGTTCTCATATTAGTGTGAGACAGCTTTAAAATAGAAAATAAAGCACATAAATTTAATTTTCAATCTATTAATATTTGTGTAAACAAATAAAGTGAGAACTTTTTAACGATTCATTTTTTTTTTATAGCATCGCATAAGATCGTTTTGAAAAACGTTTTCGTCCGACTATTTATTAAATATTATACACATTTTATTGATTATAAACTATAATATTCTACATGATTTTTAACAATGTTTTTCGTTTAATCGTCCGATACTTTGCAAAACTAAAATTAATTTCTTAACATACGTTGAATTGGGAACTTAAATTATTTTTGTTTTGAATTATTCAATTTAAATGTTGTACCTACTACCAGCTATATTATATACACATATACATGTAGTCGATAATACTTATTTCTGAGGATTTTGGTAATCGCTAAAAAGCAATGGAAACGGTTTAAATGATTTTATAACTTTTCTTGTACCTATTAATTATGTATGGTCGTATTCTGAGTTATCGTAGTCCCATTTACAACCTCAGATTTTTTTTAGTTGTCTCTGTTATGGTAATTTGAACATGTATTTTCAACTATAGAATAATATAATAGTAGTAACCATGTAGCCATGTGGGTAGTTTTATTTTTAAAAACGTACACGTATTTCTTCTAGTATGTCAAATTTCCAGCTTTATTACGTGATTATTGTATAGAATAAATTTAAAAACTCGAATTTTTGTAAATTATTAAATAAATTGTTTATAAAATCTAATTAAGGAAGGGCGTTCTGTAGGTCAGACAGACGAAATAGGATCAAATTGGTGACGGATTGGATACGGACCGTATATTATCATTATCTATAGACTATAAATATTATATATATACAGTAAAAAGAAGAGACGATGACCTTGTCTCTATTATATATGAATAAGTGACATAACCACTGCAGAGTCATGCACGTCTGGGGCTCAATGAGATGAAAAAAGTGAAAATAATTTGTTGTACGGAGACACAGCTAGAGGAATTTGTCGTATTTATTTTTTATTTTCTTATAGAACATTTTATTGAGTACAAAAATAAAGTCGGATAATAATATATAAATGTTAAACATAATTTTTACTTTTGGTATATATACCTATAGATATTGTATTTCTTTTGATCATATAGTACGTATAAACTCTTTAATCCAATATTTAAAAAAATTCTATTACGTGTAATACTATGTGCAGATTATATAATATAGGTAATCTATAATTTAATAAAAAAAATTTATTTAAAATAATAACTAATAACTAACATTATTTATTTATTATGTTTATGTCGTAATTCTGATGTGGAAATCATATTTTTGCTGTGTGAATTTTAAATACAAATTATTCTATTTTCATCGAATTTTGTATCGCTGTGCTATAAGTCAATATATATATATACCTATATCTATATATATTTTTTTAATGGTTACTGGTGTACAATAAAATACTAATACCGAACTAATATTGTGTAATCTATATAGGTATAGTATCTACTTATATTATATTCCCAACAATATGTTATTTCACGATTTTAAAATATTATAGTTACCTATGTTCTATAATATGGCTATATCGAATAATTATTAAAAAAATTTCAAAGATAATTTTTTTAAAAAAATTTCATAAAATTGATTGATGTAAACGTACCTATAGGCTATAGGTACATTTCTACAATCTTTTAAAAGCTAATATTGTATTTATTAAATTGTTGAATTTGATTATTGAATATATTTTCATTGTGTAATAATATATTATATAGGTACTTATGCAAAAGTTTTAAATAAGTAACTAAATTCCAAATACGCACGTATATTTGTATATTATTATGCAGATAATGTGCTTTGTCACTTAATTAGCTTCACTGTGTTTGTAATTTGCTATCGTATTGTTTATATTTCCGTTTTATAACAATTACCACGGTATACACTGTATCTTTAAGGGTTAGCCGTTAGGTATGTTTAAAATATACGTATACAATAAAAATTCGGGGCCAGCTCGAATACTATGAGTACTAATTTACGCGAATAGTTTGAAAAGCATCGATGATTTTATTATGCACCGAATTATTTGGACTCATATTTTTAACAAATTATCAATATCGTAGAAAAATCCAAACAAAATTAAATATATAATTATACTTTCTTTATAGTCGCCATTGTCAAAATATTTTGGTTAATTGCCTCCTTTTAATAGGTTTAGACTGTTGAATTTATTTTGTATCTTTTTAAGATATCGTAAGAATAATAAGTTATTATTGGTTATTTTCTTAAGTAGCACTTTTACAATCAAGATAAAAATAAAAAGGAACATTTTTTTGGCAGAATATCAGAGTAGGAAACATATTATTATATTCTTGTCCTACTATATGCATGGGAATCTAATAAATTTAAATGGTTCTTTCGTCCCTATTCTAATTAAAAACGTGTTATCTGACATATATTATATCAAGCCAATCCAAAATAATTTCGTCTTGGCAAAATACTATATACGTTCACTTGTCACTTATTGAACCTCTTGATTAATGTGTATATATTATAAGCAGCTGCAGTTGCTACAACTATTCACTAAAATGATGAGGAATTATTTCTTTCATCAATATTTTATTTCAATATAAAAAAAAGGCACATATTATAACCTCCTCTTAGAAATATGTCTGCGTGGTAATTTTTAAGGGGTTCTTGGCAGTTTTTATGAAATTTCATGAAAAATGAAAATCCAACAATTCAAAAATATTTTAATATATTTTAAAAGTAATTTAAAATTGGCCCCTACTCATACCACATTCGTTGTTGTGTAATCACGACATTCGTTCAAAAATAAGTTTGCGAAAACAAACAAAAGAGCTTTTTAAAATGGGTTTAGAGTTGAAACACTTTTTATAAAATATTTAAAAGATAACATTTGGGATATGATATAAGTTTTTAATCCTTACCTATATAGCACAATTTCGAATGTACAAAAAAATCTTTTTTTTAGTTCTTTTAAAAGCTGTAACTTTTTTAAAATTAATATTTTGCAAAAACCTTATGAGATCGTCTTCAAAATATCGTTTTCTATAACTTTGAAGTAATAGTAAAGTAAAAGTATTCGAACTCTAAAATAACTTTAAGAAATAATTTCGTTTGTTTTTCATAGACATGTTTTTACTACTGAAAATCATTATTCCACTTAAGACATATTATAATATGTACAGAGTTTTTATAATGACGGAAATAAGTCAAAATCTGTCAGCTTAAAATTTTACTAATATTGGGCTTATATTCACTACCTATAGTTATTATTTATATTATATTACGCTTATTTAATGTGTCCAAAATATAAGTATATATTAAAATATAATATAATATTATAACATATTATAACTGATAAAAAAGATAATTTTCTTATCTGAATTGGTAAAAACATAAACTTTTAAATTGTAATATGTTCTTGTCGTACAATAACCCTTAAAATGTGTATGCCAAGCTGGCAGCTGGCTTACCTACTTTATAAACGAACTTTGCAAATTTGTCGTATGTGTTTATAATTTTTGACACTTCATACTTCAATAAAAAATAATTTAACCTAACCTAATTCAAAATATCTCTAAAAACACCAAATAACTTTGTAGATACCGTATAAATGTGCATAAATTACTTTATTCAATTATATACGACAGTATACAATTTAAACATCATTAAATATACCTACTAGTATAATAATATGTATGTACTATACGAGAATATCTTGCTGTGTATTATTTTTAGTATGTATACAAACAGGTCAAATATATGAAACGTGTGAGCCGTTTTCTTAAAACGAGCGTTAGCCGCATAAACTTTACCTTTCCCGCGCAATACGGACTGGGAAATCGTGAAGTCTTAAACGTTCATTCGACGACCGTTAAAAAGCTTTGACGGGCATCTTCTACAGTAGGCCATTATAGATAAACGTATATATATAGGTACTGAAGTGTGTGCTAGAAACAAAAAAATAAAAACGCATTCCTCAACCATTTACTTTCCAACAGTATTATACCAATTATTATATACCTAATACCTATGTATAATATACTTCGCCAGTGTGTACATACTTTCGGTCGGAATAACTCGTTTCGCGTGGCTTGAGGCGTTCATCTAGACCTCCTATTATGAAGGTGGTGTATATTTTTCAAATACAAGCATACAGCGTGATCCATATCATTCGTAGATATTACCATTGATTATAAATTAGTAATATATTATCAATGGTAATACTTTTGTGGAAAATGAATTAAATTTATTCTACTAATAATTTTATCTTATGACACAATCCTCCGCCATCGATCGAAACTTTTAAATTTTTGAAAATTGTCAAAATCGTCATTTTGCTCCCGTTATTTTTACAGTTAAATTATAAAATTATATAGACAATAATATATTTGAGTAAAAATTAATGGAATTAATGTTGCAGAGATAAACTTTTTAATATATTTTATTGAAAATATAATAGTTAACATACTATAAAAACCTATTCTATTGTAAACTGGATTTCTTCAATATATATATTATATGATTGTTCTTTCGGTTTTCAAAAATGAAATTAATTTTAAATTAAACTTTGAACTGAGCCTTCCTAATGTATAGATATAGAGATCTGCAACACGTTATTTTGATAAAATTCGTATTGAAACAGTGATTTTAAATTGTAAACAAATACGATCAATTTTTGGTTATTTTCAATGAAAATAAAAATAAAATTTCTGCTCCAATTTGGTTAATTTTATGATTTGGAAAACACAATTAAAAATGCATTGTTGTCTATAAAATATTATAAGGATGACGCGGAACACGCTGTACATTATTATGCCGGTGATGTTTGATCCGTCGACAAATCGATGTACATATTGGCTCTATGATACAGGAATGTCACGATATTTTTCTTTACTATTATTATTATTATTTTTTTTTTTGGCACGACAATTGTTGTATACTAATAAGCGCTATATACGACTGTTATTATTACACGCATTCGGAGGTGCGTTGGTCATTACCTCGCACGACGCGTATGAAGGTCGTCGTTCGGGCGCGAAACCAGTTTTCGATATATAATAATAACGACGTCGAGGAGTACGAGCGCGAGCGCGTGAATGGACCGAAACGGCAGTGGACGACCAGAGACATTGGCCGCCGGACACACGGACAGTTACGTCGACCGGTCTGGACACGCCGGATGTGTTGTTGTCTGTCGTGTGATCGCGTCGTCCGTATTAATAATAATCGCGTAGTGATGTGGAGTCACCATCGTCGATCCATGTTCTCATGGTTATTATAGTAGCGTCATTGCCGCGGCGGTGGTGGTGGTGTCGTCGCTGCAGTCCATTACTGTTGTTGGCAGTGTCGGTTGTACTGTGGGCACAGTGGTCGTCGCCATTGGACCACGTCGTCTCGTTGCTAGTGGCGTACGCGCTCATGCCGCCAGCCACCGATCGTACCGCGGTCACCGCCACAGCCGGTACCGGCTTGAGCGGTGGCTCGCGCGTCCGCGAGACCAAAAAAGCGTTACTCGGCCGTTCCGCTGCTGGCGGTGGTCGTGGCTGTCCACGTTCTTCGGTTCCTCAGTCTTCGCCATCATCCTCCGCCGTGCCCGTCGTGGCCAAAGGGACCGTGTCCAAGATAACGGAAAAGTTTCAAGGGTGTCCGTTGCCCCCGCCGCCGTTGTTATCACCATCTAGAGTGGCTACACGAATACCAAAACTTTCGTCGAGCCGTAGTACATTGCCGCCGCCGCCACCGCCCCCTCCGATAGCGATAAAAAACGAGATAAAGAGGAGACAGGAAAAACTATTAGGCGAGCTGCACCGTAGCCGTAACATCACTTCGTTATCGGTTGGTCGACTACCGATTGTTGGAGACAGCGCGATATCGTCCGATTGCGGCAGCAGTTCCGACTCGGAGAAATCAGTCTGTTGCGTAGCTTCAGTCACCGTAGTGGACGAAGATAAACCGGGATCACCACACAGCTCGGGGTACGAATCGGTCGAAGAAACGTCTGTCGTCGTCGACTTTGTATCCCGCACTATTGCTGATGATTTAATCGCCACTACGGACGGTGATTTCGTCGTCACCGCAGATTCCGCATCTACCGCTGTACCATATTCCTGGGTATTTGGCTCGGCCGAACCGCTGCACGACGTGTTCGACGGCTTTGGTGTAGTGCCATCGTTGTCGTCATCTTCGGTACCATCGTCGTCCTCATCGTCATGTTCCGAGGGCGACGACGGGTCGCTGTCCGCGGCCTCGGAAGACCGACCCGAACGGTTGGTCACGTTCGCCCCGACTGCGTCTTGTCTCGCTTTGCCCCGTGCAAAGCCAGACCAAGACGACGACCAACGTGCATTGGTTCGCCGTCATTTCGGAGGAAATGACGCGTCGACGCCCAACGCTGTGGCCTGCTGCACGGCGGGCGGTTATCTGTCGCCTATACCCGAGTGCTCGTCCACCGAACCGAACAGCGTGGAAACTGTCGAAGACTGTCACTGCGACGGCGACGATGATAAGAAGGTATACCTATATAACCCAGCCTGGATCTCGGTATAATTTATTTCTCGACTCCGGTAAATGCAGTTCGCTGTCTGCAGATCGTGAACATGTATTTATACGCCATTTTACATTCTTTAGCGTGTGTGGTATTATTCAGGTGACATCGGTAGCGGCCCTTGGTGGGGGGGGGGGTAAGGTAGGGCAAGCGTCTTACCCAAATTTGGTTTTGACCCTCCTTTGTTCTACATGTTTAAGACCAAACGAAAATTTAAATTTCAAATATTTACTAATACCTATACGGTTTTCCGTCTGTTTCGCTGTGTAATTCATCGTAGTATTTTTTTTTTTTTTATATATATGTACATCCATTTAAATAATATACACCATAGAATTCTCTTATTTTGTGAATACACTGTCATTTGATTTGATTTCGAATTTCATTATATATTATCAGAAAACGCTATAATATAGCATTTTCCATGTTTTTCAATAATTTACACTTTACCAGTGTAGACGACATCACACTACACTAACACTTATACGGTCGAAATTCGCAGTTGACATTTTTAAATACTCCTGTAGATAATAAATATACTGCACCATAGATGTGATAATATTTATTATTTATTTTACTATTCTATTATCTATTATATTATTATTGTTTGAATATTATACGAAAACGTATGTTGATAAATTCATAAAACTATTACTACAAATTTTGTTTTCGTACCTCGAGTGCCATGGCGACTAATTCCTATATATAGGTATTATAAAAAATAACGATATGTATATAAGTGGCATATATTCTTTTTTATATATAATTTATTTATTATAAACTCGTCGAAACTGTGGTCGAGTGGTCCAAACGCGTGTTTCTTCGGTGCACGAGGTCCCTGGTTCGACTCCCAGATGGTAAATAGGGTAGTCAACGAGATTTTTCTCGCTGGTGTCGTCTGCTGGCCATAATTATCAAACTCGTCCAATAATTTAGTAACTTCGAGTATATGCTTTTCATAACTATCAAGAACCATCTTCGACTCCTCTAATATGTGACGGCGCAAACTTGAGCATGTTAGAGTTAGGGACATAAGAAGATGTAAACGTTAATTAAATTTAATATATATTTATATTTATATTTAAAATTAGTCGTTATATTGTATACTGAAGGTGATCGTTATCGAAGTACGTGCATATATACAAAATAAAAAAATATATTTTTGAATTTGTGAAGAATAGAGTTCTAGGTTTCTAAACATAAATTCTAAGACCTTATATCTTCGTTGTGTCCATCCGTCTGTCCGTAGTGATTAGTACATATTTACGATGGTTGATTTGGTAACTAGGGAAATAGATATTATTCGTTTGGTTTTATATTTTTAGATGATTGTTTAAAATATGTTTAGAAATTGAGAGCAGTCCTCTCGTAGAGTGGGCTCTCCTAACTGGTTTTCTTTTTATTAAATTAAAATATTCACTGGTAGGTACTATAAACAAAATGTTGGTACCTAGCACCTATTATAGCCTATTATATATACCTAATAATATAGTATATTGTCTGTTTATTCACATCAGCATAATATTGAATATTTGCCATAATAGTATAATTTCTAGCTCCCTCCGAAAATATTTTCTATATACGCCACTGACCAGTATATCTTACTCGAAGAGCATAGGACTTCCACCTCCCTATACTTTTGTATAGCCGCCTTTTATATTTTGCATCTTAAAATTTAATTGCATAATCTATCTGAGAAACAAATTTGGTCCGTCGACCATGTTTTATGAATATATTCTTCATTTATAATAGATAAATTACACAATACACTAGACCAATTCAGCCTTAAATTCGAATATTATAAACTTAAAAAGAGTCGTTCAATCGGTTCCAAATGAAAATCTCGTGCTAATAGCTTCTAAAAGGAAAACAATTTAAATCATATACTTACATTAATAAATCTATTTTTATTTATTTTTATTTATCATGAAGAAGTTTGTTTTATAATTGAATTTGATATCGATAAATGGATATCGATTGGTTTTTGTTTTTTGCTAACATAACAAAAATCAAAAACTTAACCTGCTTTAACTTAATAAATTTGTAATCAATTTGAATAATATTTTTAATTTAATAGAGAATTAAGGTCAACAAAATTGAAATTTCAAAAGTTAAAAAATTTAATTCCATAAAATATGTGATGTTTAGTGTTTAAATTAAAAAATATTTGTGTTTTTGCGTAAATAATTAAAGCGTAGCGGAACTTATGGGACACGCTGTATAATGTACTATTTATAATATTCCTATATACAGTATACACCTTACATCAAATGACGAATTTCATCCTTTTTAACGCCTCGTCTCAATACTTATCGTGCTATTACTATACCACGTGTTCAAAAACTAGTTTCGAGCGTTTTACCATTTTTGAATTATCTACAATCTACATAATATATTTAATAATTTACTATTTATTACCACATGGATGTACTTATACACGTCATAATATGTGATATGCGTAAAAGGTATACGAATAACAATATGCACGTTGTACTAAATTACCAATGCAATTTTAATTTTGTCTTGTGTAGGAATACGCATTTTTTTTAAACGATAAAAATCGCTCATCTTTATATACGTTAGTATTATATAGGTATTATTATTTATGAATTGTGAACATCGTGTAGTATGATAATATAATATGGTGATGTGGTACATAATATATGTTATATATTATATACGTACCATATATGCGTGTAATTGGTTCTTTGGTTTTTTATGATAGCTGATCGATTCGTGCACCGCCGCAGAACAAATATGCAATTTCCCGTTATACTTGTAAGCCGTCGACTGGATTAATCGGGAAAAAATATTTTAAAAAACTGGTTTGCAATCTGGTTAAAAAGACGCGCAGAAGACGTTTATAATTTATTCACGGCTCGTATATGTATACCTTACCATGAAAATATTTATAATAATATAATATGTTATAGGTATATAGAAATGCAGTAATAATCGTATATATAACGGGGTTCGTACATATATATTTATCAATATACACATAATATGTGGAAGTGTGCTATATTATTCTATATCGATTGACTTTGTCAAAATGTATGTGTATTGTAAACATAAATGTATCATTACCGCATACCAAATTTTGGCAATAAATTCAGTTTGTTTATAATATAATATTGATACTCTATCGATTCAAACTATACAACGAATATAATATTATACTCGTAGGTATATTTAGTGTATCGAATTCTATTTTATTAAAATTTTTTTTTACTATTTTTTCGTTTAAATGATTTGTAGATCCTTGGAATATCTTGATTGATCATGGTTTTTCTTTTAGAAACAACTTTACCGTGTAGAAGGAGTCGAGGATAGAAGTTTTGGGGCTGATACCTATACATATAATGCAGATAATTGATATAGAAAATTAATTCTAGTTTTCTTGTTCATTGTTCAATATATTGCATGTAGTATTTGGAATAACGAAAAAATGCTCCAAGATGTTCTCGGAAATATTGTTTTCTTTCATTTTAATAATAGGTATTATAGCTCTAATAATCTGGAATAATTTATTTGCTATCTAAGTAGATATATTATTTTTAAACAAATATTGTGATCATACAACAATAAAATATGGTATAGGACTATTTTTAAATTAGGTACTTTTAAAATATACTGAAATACTTATAAATGATTGGATATTGATTTTTCTTGAAATTTAATAAAATTTGACTACAAAGAACCCCTTAAAAATCGGATGTGTAATATCCTCTTTAGAATTTGTTTTAACAGTTTAGCGTAAACATATTTTTACCACTGAAAAGCGTCTCTTCTTAAAAGGATGTCAACTCGGCTATTTTTAAGAGGTTCCATTTAGGCAATTTTTAGAAAATTTTAAGAAAAATAAAAATCTAACAATTGAAAAACTTATATGCATTTTTAAAATGACTAATAATTAGTCTCATTACTATCATTTTTTATTATGGTTGTTTTTTTTATGAATTAATACAATTTTATTGAAAGTATTGCTTTTGCATTTCTCATTTATAACAACTTACAAATATCTTACAACCATGAAACAAAAAACAAATGATAAAAAACACAATTATCTAGTGTCTTTACGGAGCCGTTTTTAATATGCGTATTTAAGCATGTTTTGTGAATTGTTAAAAAGTCAAAAATTTAAATATCGTAAAAAATCTCCGTAAAGCACTAGATAATGTTGTTATCTATAATAAGTTTTTCGTTTCATATTTCTGAAGATGTTTGGAAGTTGTTAAAAATGAGAAATTCTAACATGAGTTTTTCATTGAAAATTGTTTCCGCTGACATCCTCTTAAGATAAAAGTAGGATAAAATCACACGAGTGAATTGCAAAAATATTTATGAACAAACAAAAGTTTTTTTATTTTCGGTATGCGTGTACCATGTCTATCCATTCACTCGTCTAACAATTAATGGTTATAAATAAAACGATTATAAGTTCAACATAAAGATAGTAGCGTGCGCATGATTTAAAAAATAATAAATTAATCAATTGACTTATACAAAAATATATAAATAGGTACCTAAATTACCTATATGATCTTATAAATACTAATCTTAAATTTCTCTTTTCCCCTTCTAAAATATAAAATTAATTTCAATGCTGTGTATACATATTTTGTAGATAGGTCTAAAATTAAAATTTAACTAGAAAAATCAATTTCATTTTTAAAAGGGTAATTTTTGAAGGATAGTTAAAGGGTAGACATTTACCAAATATTAGAAGACCCAAAAACATTTTAAAATAAAAATTTAAGTCAATTTAAACGTTTTAAAAGAGTAGTTATGTTAATTATATACTTCGCCAAATATCATTATTTTCAATGACATTTTCATTCGAGAATGTACACAATCATAGGCCGTTTTTTGGGGTTGATGGAAACTAAGTAGGTATCTCGTCCGTTATTTTAATATTTATACTTAATTCCTCGATGGTTGTACAAATCCTTTATATGTGCATCCGTTCTGTATAAATTTACTTGTGACCCCGACATAGATGCTTTTCTTTTTCCAGAAGTCAACTAGAAATTTTTTATTTTCAACTTTTTGTTAATATATTATTTTCACTGAAAAACATAATGTCATAATTAAAAAATGTTCCTAATGAAATACAAGCAAACAACCTACACGATTGGTACTTTAATTGCCAATGTAGCGTACTATACGTGTAGGTTTGTCTTTTATTTTTCTATATGCATAAACAATTTAAACAATAATAATATTGTAGGCACTCACATTTCTAAATACCATAATGAACAACAATATATTATGAATGTTTATGTAAACACCTCCAGCATAGTACTAAATTTAAGTTTTAGGAACTATAAAATCAAGATCATATTTACTTTTAAAAAACAAAAAATGTACTTATTATTTTATTTTAATTTATTAATTATACGAGAATTTAAGTATTTTTACTTTTATAAATTGTAATTTTTTTCGTACAAAAATGTGTAAATTGTATAAATTGTACCTATATTCAATTTTATTCCCTTAAATCGTAATCTATAGGTACTTATATAGTATATATAGTATATAGTACCTATCTTTGAATGAACCTATTGTATTTGTTAATTATACTTCTTTATGTTAGGTATATATTAGTATATATACGTTTATAATAATATAATATATGCCGTGTGTCCGCAGAAACCTGGTACATTTTATCACATACTACACTGTAAATATTTTTCTATTCTGTTTTCGGGACAATAAGCTAGACTAATAGATCATAAATTCTTACGACTTCAAATTTTTTTTAACTTATGTATTTTGCGTATGCGTTAAAAAGAATAAAAATTTTAAAAAAATACGTAAAATTAAAAAAAATCAAATTTAATAATTTTTTTTTTTTTAATTTTACCTAACTGTGATTTAGGCAATTTTGGGTTTAGAATACAAGTTAATAGATCAAAATTACTTGAAAAAAATCGATCAATCCAAAAATGATATTAAAAATAGGGGTTGGCATTAAAAAAAAAAAAATGAAGTTTTTTTGCGCATACTCAAAATACATAAGTTAAAAAAAATTCAAGTCATAGGAATTTATGATCAATTAGTCTAGTTTAATGTCCCGAAAACAGAATCGAAAAATATTTACAGGGTGTGTGGTAAAGTGCGTACTCTGTTTCCGCGGACATACGGTATAATATATTGTTTAAAAAACAAAAGTAATAATACACATTAGGATTACAATTTATTATTTTATAGTTATATGTATATAAGTACATAAAAAGCGCATGTAAAAAAACAATTATAAACGTCATAATTTCGTTTGCTTATATAATTTATTTATTTTATTTTATTTTGCATATAACATTATCGGATTATAAAAATAAGGTACAATTACAATAAAGATATATAGTATTAGGCAATACTATAGGTACTATAATTTATATATTTTTTTTTTCTTGATTAATCAAATTTTTATTTTTAAATTAATTTTTTTGTTTAAAAATTTTTATTTAAATTAATATAAACAAGTGATTGAAATGTTTATTCGTACAGTGTGCAGTATAATACTGCACTGGTCAAAATATTCCATTACAAATCTTATCAAGTTGGTATATCGTATATGAATAGTCTATAGAGTGTAGGTCATAGAAACCAAAATAACTGCAATTTAATATTTTCATCGTATATAAACTATAAACGTATATTTTTTTTAATTGTATGTTTATACAATATATATATGTATAGGTAAATAATCTAGCATTTAGAGACCAGATTAAGTTTTTTTTTTTTTTTCTGTGATTGACTTTATAATGACTTCCACAGTTCACGTTTTCACGCTGTATGGATATCCGTTTATAATATAAATATGCTGAATATGTACGATTTTATGTTGTGTGTTATTGGTTTACTGTAGTCGTCGTTGGTTTACGTACATGTACTTATAGTAGTTGTTGACCCATAAGGTTAAACAATTTTTGTTTTATGAAAACGACACGAATAGTTCTCCTCGATAAAATGTTAGAATGACGAAGGCGAAAAATACGTTCACAACGTACGTACCTATTACCTCTATATAATATTACAGTATATAGTATAGACGTACGAAATATTTTACAATATTTTCTCGTATAATATAATATATGAAAAAAATGTGACAATAAATTATATAATAATTTCACTCCGTTTTTATTTTCTCAGATATTTTTACGTGCCACCGTCTTGCAGACACTCGAATCACAGCGAGACGAACAACTGTCGGGAATCTTCACTCAGCTGCAAACCCGGTGTCGCGGATATCTCGCCCGGAAAGACTACGCCAAACGGAAAGTGAACGATATCGCTGTACGGTGCATACAGCGGAATGTCAAAAAGTTCATGGTGGTCAGGGACTGGCCGTGGTGGCGACTGTTGGTCAGGATCACGCCTTTGTTGAACGTGCACCGGACCGAATACGAACTCAAACAGAAATCCGTGAGTACCTTATTTACATACATATTATACAAGGTATCCCTGCACGTTTTAACGACCAAACTTTGGGAATAATATCATGGCATATGCGTTCGTTTTGAAAACATTTTGTTTTTTTTTAATTTTTATCCAACTCAATTAGGTACCAATTAATTATTATTACAAAATTTATTTCACTGTGAGACATGTAAATGATTTCGGTTTCTCGATAGTTGTGTTAAAATTTAATATCGAATAAACTATTAAATATATCTATTAAAATAGGTTGACAAATTTCTTTTTGAAAAAATCCATTTAAAAATGGACAATGCAATTTAAGGAGTTATCTGATCGAATAGTTTTGAAAAAAGTTGAATTGTAAATAATAAACAATATTATCGGTACTTATATTACTTAGGTATAGATACTAATAACAAGAATAGTAATAGTAGTGTAGCACCTGATGGTATAGACGTATAGTAATAATATTAATTGTTATATTAACCAACTAATCCAACACCCACAGTCACTACATAGATTTGTAGAACTATATAAAAAATTTAATTGGTAAACTGGAATTACCAGAAAATTGAAAAAAAATCACTTGACCTGTAAAAATATAACTTTTGGATAAATCTTGTGACAAATTCAAAATTGAGTTAGATACTTGTACCGAAGTATCCGATAAAATCTGATTTCAACAAAAGTACATAGCATAAAATTTGTTTTTAAGTCCATTCCAATACATGATTTGACCCTCCCCCTACAAAGTTTGTCCTTTACAACCTTGGACGTTTGGTATAAAATACAATGATCAATAGTTATAATATCTATATAATATCATATTCTAAATCGTTTTACAGGACGAACTGGAACAATTAAGGAGTAGGGTGGACAAATTGGAACAGGAACGATCTCAGTTGAAAATGGATAACGACAGACTCGAACAGAGAGTAAGTAATCGAATTCTTCAAATTTTCCTCAGCTTTTTTTTTTGCATTAAGAGAGCGTCGTGTTCGCCGTTGGGCAATTTTGGTCGGCGGCCAAAATACGTTTGATTTCCTCTCCCGGGGCCGCCGGTCTATTTATACACGACCGATATTTTAAGACCGGACCCGAGTATAACAACAATAGACAAAACTCCTATTTCATTCAACTGACTGACACTTCCCCAAACATTGTTCACAAAACGTTCCCGTAAACATTCCCATCACGACAATGTTCACGCCGGCATTGATGAGGAGACGCTACGGCGGCGTAACGCCGTCCCGATCGGTTTCGCGTTCGTTATCACCGTTATCGTACAGGTCTTGTCACTCCACCACCGAACACCGATCCGAATTCAACGCGAAACTCCTCAAACTCCTCAATGAGAATAAGGTTGCCTGCGTTTGATTTATATATATATATTATATTATATTATTAAATCTGTTTTTTTTTTTTTTTTGTAAGCTTATAAATATTTTACTCGTGTTTATAATATAGTTGGCTGAAACGACCGCCGATTTAGCCGAGGAACATTCCACGGTGTCGATGGTCTCCGAGCGATTGCAGTTCGAATCTGCCGAACGACAACGACTCGAAAAAGAGTTACAAGAGACCCAGACAGTCAAAACTCGACTGGCCGAAACCAACGAACAGTTGGAAATGCAGCTGCTGTGTATGAGGTCTACCGACCCATCGTTAATGTCGTCTTCTTCCTCTGTGGCCGGGACCATGAGCGATGATGATAGTGCCGTGGTGAACAGCGACAAAGGCGACCAATATTACAGGCGGAGGTATGAGCGTGTATGTCGAGAGTTGGAGTACGCCAAGAAGCGATTGCAACAACAACACAATGATGACATGGAGCAACTTTTAGCTATGAAAAAACAGCTCGAAAAGAAGGTGAGTGAATAGTAATATATAAATGGGTTCTTTATACTGCTTTTTTTCATTCCTAGCTGATAAACGAGTATGAAAATAAATATAAACTTTACATTGATTTTTAGATGGCTAGTGTTTACGAAGACGTCGAAGAACAACGTCAAATAGTTGCTCAGTGGAAACGGAAAGTGAACAAATTAAATTCCGAATCAAACGACCTGAAACTCATGTTGGAAGAAAGCAATTCGAGAAATAATTTACTCGAAAAGAAGCAAAAGAAGTGAGTGTAAAAAAATTGATCATTGATTATTACGGTATATCATATAATAAATTAATATTTAAATAAAAAAATAATAAAACGATATTTTGTAATATCATTTGCAAATAAATGTCAAATATAACCACGCTTACTTTAAAAGCTAAATCATACAAACATCAGCTAACATCATCAGCTATACATCTTAATCTAATTACGAAATCGAAACACAATTTTCATTTTTATTTCAGATTCGATACTGAGTTGCATTCTTTACAAGAGGAATTAAAGAAGGAAAAAGTTCAAAGAGAAAAAACTACCAGAGAAAAAGATATGGCAATGTCTGATAAATTCTCAATGGAACAAACTCTGAGCGTAAGTTTTCCTGTTAAAAACTATAATAACAAAAAATAATAATTAACAAATATTCTCGATTTCAGAGTGTCAAGTTAGAGTTGGAACTTAAGGAACAGAAAGTCGTTGGTTTGAATCGCGAATTGCAAGAATTGACTTTTAGTGGTAACACCGAGGAAGAAGTAGCTGCGCTCAAGCGATCCAAACATCAGTTAGAGAGTAAGCTCAAAGACCAAGAAGAAGAACTAGACGATTTAGCAGGCCAGGTGCAATTGTTGGAGCAGGTGAAAACTCGCCTGGAAATGGGATTGGAACAAGAACGCAAGGAACATAGGCGGGAATTAGCCCAACGAGAACAAGAAAATGAAGAAACACGGTGTTCGGCGGCGAAGAAGATCAAGGCGTTGGAATGTGAGATTGAGAACGAGCACGAAGAAAGGACGGCTCTGATTCGGGAGCGTCACGATCTAGAAAGGCGACTTGTCGATTCCGAGGATAGGGAGCGGTGCCGGAGCATGAACGACCAAGAAAACATCGCCCGGCTGAGGAGGGACATGAAAAAGCTCAAGGCACTGTTGAGAGATGCCCAGACGGTGCAAGAACAGCGTAGTGATAGCCAGGCAAACCGCATAGCAATGCGACAGCTGAGAAACCAACTGGAGGATGCAGAGAGCGCTAGAGACTCTGCAATCAAGGCCCGTGCAATGACCGAGACTGACTTGGCGGAAGTGACGGCGACTTTGGAAGAAGTGCAAATGGTGAAGCGGACTGCTGAAGAGCGGGCGGCTGGCCTGGCACGGGATAAGAATCATTTACAGAGCCAGCTGGATGAAAACGAAGAGGAATTGGCCGAGGTTTTAAAGAAGTATCGTGGCACAGTTCAGCAGCTGAGCGTGGAGCAGGCTGTTCAACAGGAACAAGCGAGTCGCATAGCAGAGTTGGATACAGACCGGGCTAATTTGCAGGAGCGATTAGCGGAACTCACATTCCGGTTAGATAATATGGAAACACATGGTGACCCAGCAGGCTCGTTAAACCTAAAGCGGTTGCAGTTACGGACCACTGAACTGGAGTCCAAGCTACAGTTAGAACTAGCCACCCGGACCCGATTAGAGGTGCAGATAGCCCGACTAAAGGAGACAGCTGAAAGGCTAGAAAGTGAACGTGAGGCTGCCCAGGGAAAAGAAAATGCCGCACAGGAGATGGTCCGTAAGATGCAACGGTTGTTGCGTGAAGCTCGTGAGTCCATATCAGAACGAGAATCCAAAGAATCGGCAGATGTAAATCGAAAACGAGCACTGGAGAAGCGGGCCGAACAGGCAGAATCTGAAGTGACCACTGTCAAAGCCGACCTTGCCCTGGCGTTGCAACGCATTGACGACCTACAAGCTGCCATGACGGGCGACCTCGATGACGATGATGATGAGTTCCAATCAGACAGTGACGAGGATGATGACGGTGATGGAGACAGTGACGATTCGGTTACTACATTCTTGGCCAACCAAGGTACGAGAAACACCTCAATCCTACAACAACAACAAAAAGTGAGTTGCCAATCAACAAATTTTAAGATCTATCCTAATAAATATTATGTTATCAACAGAGCTGTTAATATAATATGCTTATAATATATACCTTCTATAATCAATTTGAAATCTCAAAGAATGCAAAAAATGCATTTAAAGTCTCATAATAAATGCTCTTCAAAATGATTTAAATAACATGGTGAATTGCTTGTTATATTTTGGCTTGCATTTTAATATTGACAAATGTAAGTCTATGTCATTAGTATTAGCCACTCAATCATTGAATATTCATGTCAAATAAGACATGAAATGTTTAAAAAATAAATCATTTTGTCGGACGAGAAGGCAAAAGAGAAAAAGATTTTGTTACCATTCATTTTATTGAGAAATATAAATCGATAAAAACGTCAAAAAGTAAAATTTAAAAAGTAATGTTATTAGAAAAAAAGAGAAAAACAATTTTAGACAAATTATCATTACTAAACAAAATGTTTTAATTTATATTTATGTATTTAATGCATTTATTTATGAGTTTTCATAATTTTTTGTTTCAGAATGTGGATTCGAATTGATGCCTAGAAAATTTTTACTGAAAAGTTTGCACCAAAGTATTATTTAAATACAATTTTATTATAAACCGTGTATTGTAATAAACAGTTACTTAATTGTGAGTTATATCTTTATTATTATTATTATTATTATTATTATTATTATTTATATTTATATTAATTGTGATTGTGATTTATATTACCTACCCCCTCCTTCTCCCATATAGCTCTCTATTATTTTATTATTCCCTTTGCCAGTGTCTTCCATCGATCATCGGAGGGGTAAATTGCATGCACCACTCACGAATAAACCCGTCCACCGACACAGTATATATTATTATATAATATATTTATTATATTATATTTATATTTATGTTTTTAATTTATTTAATGTTTTTGTTCACCGACGTATTTGTATAATCTTTTGTATTAAATTTACAAAATTTGTATTGTATTATGTAATAAAATGTTATTTTGTCATATAATTTGATGTGTGTCTGTGTAAGCGCTTATGTCATCTCCAGCCGAATTGCAAATATTGATTTTAATGTACAATTTGCATTTGCCAATTTTTTAAAAAAATTTAAGTATGTTGTTTTCTTATGTAATTGAAATGATTGTAATGATGGTTATGAGTCTTTAGTTTTTTTATTTTCATGAAAAAGTGTTTTAGTGACTAATTTATATTTACTTACATTTCTGTTTAAGCAAAAAAAAAAAAAAAAATCAAAATTAGAGTTAATGTATTTTAAAATAATCCAAGTTCAAGTAATTTCATATTGATAGTGTTGAACACATATAGTCGTTCCCAAACATAATGATTTATGTGAGAACGACCAAATTATGGTTCTTTTGGATTAGAGTAGGTCATTGTGTCAGTTGATCTATACACTACTATACCGTTGCACTCCTCATTAGCCACACTCACCGTGAGCGATTACAAATCATCTCATTTGAGAATGACTAAATTCAAGTTCTGAGTATTTTAATAAATATTAATATTGATTACTAATAATATTATAAGCCCTTGCTGCTGAAGCTTTCTCTTTAAATATATATATATATATTTCATCTCCCATTTCATTTATGACATTAATTTTACTGTTATAGGTACTTAAATAATAATTGAAGAAATCATTAATTTAAAGATAAAGGATTTTAGTTTTTTTTAATTCCCCCGAATAGTTAAATAATATATTTGGTTCGTTCCATATTTTGTTTATATCATTTAGTTCCAACAGCTCTCCTCAATCAAAAGACAACAACAATAGTTAAAAACGAGTGATATTTATAAAACTAGAAAAACAAAAATGTCTCCTAAGATAATTCTAAAATTGGTTTTAAACATCAAATTATTCAATTTAACCAAATAAATTTGATTTGTTTCATTGAGAATTGTCGGTGTGATGGTGTATAAAATTATTATTATACTGTTTTTCTTTTCGTTATATAGGACACTAATGTAACTGTATGGAAACAGAGAACCCTGTTTTATGATCTTTCTATGAAGTATTTACATATTACATAAAAAAAATTAAGAATCTGGTTCATAAAATTTAATTGCTTTTGGATATCTATAATATTGTTTACCAATTGTGATTACTACAAAATTTATGTAAATATTTCAAACGATTACAATATATTATTTATACAATTTATATTAGTTTTAATGTATGGTATCAAATTGTATAGATGTTATATATTTTATTAAAATATGTACACTGCACGTGTTGTTCTTTATGCACAATTTTATATGGTAAAAAATGTATTTTAAATATTAATTCATGATATCAGTGTGTTAATAAAGAGTTGCAAAAGTTACAAAATAATAACAATAATAATATTATAAATTCGACAACTTGTGAACAAAATTAAAATGTGTTTAGAATATTTTAAATAATAAAATGTAAAATGAAAGTAAGTACAATGTTTATGAAAAATAAAAAAATACCTAAATTCTATTTCTATCCAGAATAGGCATCTGATTGTTCTTTACACTTTTTTTTTCGTTTAGGTAGATACTGTTGGTTTAAAAAATAAACAAATAGGGAATAATACAATTGATTATTGGATATTGAAAGAATATTTAAGTATACACTATATACCTTTTACATATAAGAATAATATATTATTATTATGTATAGCATCTCAAAATAAATTTTATATTAAAAAATAATATTTCATTTTAACCAATTTTGACTATTCATAATATTTAAACTACTATTAATTATTCTGTTCAGTGTTCACAATGGTCAATGAAAACCAATTTTTATCAATAGCAGCAAGATCCCCAACAAGCGTGTATACCAACCATATGATAGCTTGCTAGTTGCTGCTGTATATATTTAATAAATATTATATACTATATATACCAAATGAAAAGGATTTGGGAGATATAGTTTACTTGGAAGTTAAGGACTAAGATCAGGGTTGTCCTAAAATAAATAATATGTACTAAAAAATGTTCTAAAATAATTATTATATGTATTGTATAAAATCAACGTATTGATGATATTCATCACAGTTTGTTCATTAAAAAATTGTAAGGTCTTTCTATTCATTTTTAAATGTTTAATTTTTTTATTTTTACTTGTTTTTAAAGAGATATAAAAATGACAAACTAGATATAATACAAAAATCAGTCACGAAAAATCTATCTATCTATTTATAGTAATGGAATCCATTAATGGAATATAATAAGTAAAGAGCGGATTTTTAGGTTTTTAAGTTTAACATATAATGGTAATATGTACTTATAAAATCTACAAATATTGTCTTAAGAGTACACTACTGATTTTTAAGGGATTTTGTATAATTTTTTATGATATTTTAAGAAAAATGAGAATCCAACAATTTAAAAGTAATTTAAAAATAGTTAAGTACCATTCTTATTGTTGTGATATCACAACATTTGTTAAAAATCACATTCACGCTCGAGCTTGGAGTTTTTTTTCAATATACCTTTTTTGAAAACCTAAAATCCTTGATTGAAAATCATGAAATTTTAACATGCTACGGCATAATAAATATTCTCATCTTTCATATTTTGTATAAATGTTGACTCTCCAATTACTAAAAAAGAAGTTGTAGTTATAGAGCTTGAACGTATTTTAATATGCTAAAATAGGTGTGTAGCATTGTCTTAAGAAAACGTTTTAATGGAAATAATTTATCATGGATAACATTTCCCAGGAACAATTAATGTACTTAATAGAAAAGGATTTTTAATGAACATTTTTATTAATGAAAAATATTTGCAGTGGAAATTATTTTAAATGGAAAATATTTTTAATGGAATTTATTAAAAAAAATTGTTATTATATACTATTTTGGGTAGAACTACAGAAGGAATTAACTAGGAGTTTTTGGGTAAAAAGCTTTATGATAGCTTCATTGATACATTATAGATTTAGTTAATAATTGAAAGCAATTTTTTTTAAGCATATTGGTGGTTTTTATTTACATTTTTCATAACTAAATATTTTCTTTTACATTTAAACGAAATTTAATGAAAAATTGTGATTTTTATAGGTACCTATATTATTAATTGATATTTTTATTATTTTAAATTTAAGGTCATTTTAAATGAATTATCCTTATTATTTATACTTATGGCGTTCCAGTATTCCAGTCAATCATTTACTACGGATTATTAAGTAGGCAATTTATGGTGCATGATAAAATACTTTATACGTGGACTAAGGACGTCGCACAAATCAACACTGACATAAAAATCAACCTAAATCTAGACAAAATATGAGATTTTGAAAAGTCATAATTAAATTATGAAAAAAGTTTTGAATTCTTCGATTTTTCTACTAGGATAATGATTTAATTTTCTTTGATTATGTTATTTATCATTAAAAAAACCTTATTTTATAAACATTGATTCAGTATTTAATATAAAAGAAAAATCAGTTTTTGGAAAGAATTTTTTTTTTTTTGCATATGGCATGGTATTGGTGTACAAAAACAAAAAGTAATAACGGAATAGGTACAATAAAGTAAAATAAAAGTGATAACGGATTAATATAAATAAATAAATTAAATGTATAAATTAAATAAAATAAACAAATAAACTAATAAATAAATAAAAAACAAAGCTAAAATGTAACAACTCTAAAATGTTATAAGCGTATGGTGATTTTATGCAGCCAATCTAGCGCTTTCTTATATCGCCTTTATGTAGACCTGATGTTCCTCCACTGAACTTTGTTTCCGAAGATTTTTGTCCTAAAAACTTTGTTTGGAAAGAATGACGTTCATGAACGGACGTTCATATTTTGTGAATGACACGCGAACGTCACTCGTTTCTGTCAAATAGAACTTGAACGTGAACGACGTTCATATTTTTAAGGAATTGAACGTTTTTCAGGTCGTTAAAATTAAATTAAAATATACTAAAATGCCGTTATACACCTTATTACATTTAAATTTAATACTTAAAATTCCAATTTCCTTGGGTCTGCTATAAAATGAAAATGATAGTTTCTATGAATCGGTAATTTTTAGTATATATATATAAAAAATGTATATTTTGTTAATAATTGATTAATTAAAAAACGCATTCATTTTTTTAAAGAACGTGAAAGTGAACGAATTCAGTTTTTAAGTAAACGTTCCGAACACAGAAAAATGTCTTGATCGGTCTCTAGAAGACAGGCTGACAAATTTTAATTTATTTTCAGATTATAAATCCGACTTTCTAAAGTACCACAATCGACATAATTAGGCCTAATAGATAGAAATATCATAATATTACATAACAATAAAAAGTGGTATGGTTACGGTGGTATTTTTAGATTACTTTTAAAATATACTTAAATATTTTTAATTTGTTGGATTTTAATTTTTCCGAAAATATCTTAAAAATTGTCTATACAGAACCCTTTAAAATCACAGGTGTGGCGTTTCATAGTTCCATGAAGTTAATAAAGTAAATATATATAACTATATTTAACACTATTTTCTAGTAACTTACACATACAATATGGTGAAATAAAATAAAATGGCAAATTTGAATTATTTTTGTATTGAAAAGTACCTAGTTTTTGGAATGACAAGATTTTGAGAGCTTCAGTATACCGATTTAAAATCTGTAAACATTTCTTAGCATCTCCTCTATATATCAATCGAGGCGATTTTTTAATCATACATTTATTCCATAGTTATGATTAGAGAAAATTGTTCAAAATAAAATATACGAGTTTATTAAATTGATATTATTAAATTTATTATTTATTATTTGATTTTCCAACTAAAATTACCCAGTGTGCACTACAGTGAATTCAAAAATTGTAAGTGGTACCTAAGTCAAACGTATATTAAAAGTCTATTTTTGTTTTGGTTATAATATATCGTATGTAATACACGTTGAATCCGCGTGATTTAAATCTTGATTTTTTTTTTTTTTTGTTTAATAATAAACTTAATTTAAAAAGTATTAATTATTAGCTCTTATCAATACCATCATCAATAGTAAAACAATAAATTTTAAATATTAAACATCCAATGTTTTAGCGTTTAAAGTCCTGTGTTGTATGTGCTTTTAAATAATCTGTAATCATTTTAATTATCAGAAATTAATTCTAAAATAGATATAGTATTGATTTATAAAAATCATGTCAAATAGGGTGTAAATATTGACATGACAATAACAACAAATTATTGTAGGTACGCACCTATATATAGGTAGTGCACTAGTGCGTATAGTTGCATTATAATTTTTTTTAACCAAATGGCCAAATAGGTATTTAAAAAAGTAAAATATATAGACCAGTTGTTATGATTAAAATCCATAGGCTTATTAAAATCTTAATATAAGTCTATGTTAAAATTAAAATAATGTAAAATATGTAAGCTGTGTGTGAACCATTATTTGTAACACATATTATACCGTAGTCTATATATGATTTCAAGACACGGAGAATACGATAGATACATATATTGTTTCAAGTTTCTAATTCTAAAAAACTAAGAATAGAAGGTACCTATTAATATATAATTTTTAATAGTTACCTAATATAAATTTTATTATTTTAAAACTGAATAATGTGAAGTTCAAAAATATCCAAAGCGTGACTAAATATCTAGCCACGATCCAACGTTCTTGTAATTATTATTGGAAAAAAATATAATATTATAGTTTCGTAAAATATCCATAATATCTTATTATTATTTTATACTTCCATAAAATATATATTAGCACTTCATTAATTAGTTGGTACATAGAGCATTCTGTTCACTGCTGTATGATATGTTTGTCTCAACTCCAACATATTAATAAGTAACCGGTTATGTTCGTATAGGTTCCACGGTCGATTGGTCCAGTTAATTTGGCTCGGCGACAATTTATATCATGTGCAATATAGGTATCTAACTTTTAACGTATGTACCTATAGGTTAGGTTAGGTTAGGTTAATCTAACCTACCTTTTAAAAAATTATCAATATATTTTGTATTTCGTATAATTATAATTTGTTATACAATATACATAGGTATGTCTAGAAATAAGTCTTATAAATTATACGTTTTATTTACATGTAATGATTTATTCTATTCATCATCTAATATAAATATACATATTTTTAAAATTAATTTTTTACCTGATCAATATTGTCGTCGGACCAAATGATGGGGGGACACGGTCCGTGTATACTTATTATACCATAATATATATATATATATATATTATATAATTTTTTAGGGTTGGGCGAGTATTTTTTTATTTTTATTTTTGACTTATTCACACTTTGAATGAAGTATTTTGGAATTTTGTGAGAAAATTATGCAGCAATGATGTATTTTTCGAAATTATTTCAAGACGACTATAAATTATATATATATAAATAAATACTCAGTTTCTACAAAATAATTTGTAACACTGAAGATGAGAACATTGTTTTCGAAATAAGTATTTGTTAAATAAAAACCAATTATTTTGTGGATACTGGGTATTTATATATATAAATAATTCTACAAGTAACTCAACACCAAAAAATAAAAAAAAAATAAAATAAAAAGACTATAAATTATTTGGCAAAATAGGAAAAAGTTCATTACCTTTTATTTTAAGTTTTGAAGAGAAGTATTATATAGGAAAAAAAACATTTTTCTTTGTGACGGCCCTGTAGGTATATTATTTGATAAAAATGCATTTATAGCAATAATAAATCGACTAAGGATGCTGAATAACCACCATTCTTTATAATTAAATTATTCGTAAAGGAAAATAATAGGGATAACAATAATAATAATAATACGTCTACAATTTTTTGGACACCTAAAACTTAACAAAACGACGTAATTTTAAAAAAAGAAACGAAAATAAAATTGATAATTATCGGTGTGAAATTACGAGCAATGAATAAAAACGAAAAAGGGATTTTTTTAAAAAAAGCTAGAAAATAAACTTAATTTTATATAGGTACCTACCTACCTAATTATTTATTTTCTACTAAATTGTGATGTTATGTTACCTATTATAGGTATGTATTTTAAATCTGAATGAAATAAATCAGCCCGTGAAATATTCTGATTTTCGCAGGTACTACACATTTAATTAATTTTTTTTTTCTGAATCACCTTTTTTATTTTTCTCATCAACATTATAATATGTAGAAATGTAGAAATGGCTAATTTGATTAATACACTTTTTAATTTCGTATTACACACAATTTTAGGTGCTAAAATAAATCGTAAAATCGTAAAAAAGGAATAGGGACGTAAGTAGGTCATACATTTTCATTGATATTTTGATTTGGGACGTAGTATGCACCGTAGATGACAGTTTGGGGAATTTGATTTTTCGCGGATGCAAGTGTATTATTAACACGGACCAAGATAGTACTATCCATGGCTAAACAACTATAAATAAAAAGTTATTTAGCCGTAGTACCACAGAATATGGTATTATAAGATACCATAATGTTACATTAATATACAATATCTTAGTCCGTGATTATTATTGATAAGAATTTGGGATGGAAGTAGACAGTGTGCACCGAGATCTAGATAGTTGAAGCTGTCTCTGTGAATTTACGGTTTTTTTGTTAATTATAAATAATTATTAATTTTTTATTGTTTATTATCTATTTACTTATCAGTAGTCATTATATAACATTGATAATGCTTAATGACAGAATATTAAAATATCCTCACGATTTTTAAACATAGGTATACCTCAAAGTATAAAGTTGTCATAGTTTTCATTCAATCTTTATCGAAAGCTTGTTAAATCAAAATACGAAATACTTTAAACGGATTAAGTCAGTGTTCTTATCTATACTCGTTTCTCTAAATTGTATTTAGATTGTCAATTTTAAAAATAAAAATTTTACTTATTAAATTTACAGAAATGGTTTCTGTTTCTAAGATGTTTTTACCACTTAATACACTAGGAGGATCCAACCAAATGCCAGTAATCGGATGTAAGTCTTAAATACATATTAAGTAACTATTTATTAAACTTAATAATATTGTGTACCTAAATGATTTTAATTTTTTTTTTAGTTGGTACATACACAATCACGGACAAAAACACAATACTGAATGCTTTGGATGCAGCTCTTGGCTCTGGTTATCGTCTAATTGGTAAATTTAATTAATACTTATAACTGTACTTACTAGCATAGTAGCATGTCTGCATGTATCTATATTAAATGTGATGTAACTACTAGTGTCGTGTCAAAATGACCCATTAAATACATAACATAAAAATACATGTATAATATACCTACACAATTTTTATTTATTTAACAACTTTTCGTAATTATAGTATATAATAGTAATAGGTAGGTGCAAATTAAACATTTCAATTCTGAGCAATCCATATAAAGAAATATTTATATTCATATTTTATTATATATGTTAATATTTTTCAGACACAGCAGCAGTATATCGCAATGAAGAGCATATTAAGGATGCGCTAAAAATTCTATTGCCAAAGTATCATTTGAAACGTGAAGATTTGTTTATTACATCAAAATTAGGTACCTATAAAATTTTCTACGATAAACTAAAACAATGGTGATAGAAAAAATAGGTCAATCACAAATTAAATTTAGTCACCCATTAATGATAAAAACAGCAAAACTAGTTTGGTAATTATGATATACCTAAATATTAGAACTAATAGGTAATTACAATATGTATTTATATTTTATAATTTTTTACCATTATTATAATTAATGTTTTTTATTTGAAGCTCCTAGAGATCATGGCGACGAGAAACAAGTAACAGCTGCTGTGTTAAAATCATTGGAAAATCTAGGTACCAGTTATCTAGATTTATATTTAATACACTGGCCTGGAGCTGGTCGAATTGATGTGAAAAGTTCTGAAAATTCTAAACTTCGTAAATTGACTTGGAAGGCTCTTATGAAATTACACGATAATGGCAATGGTATACTTAAAAGTATTGGAGTATCTAATTACACAGTAAAACATTTAAAAGAACTACTTACTGATACAACCAATATTGTTCCTGCCGTTAATCAGGTAGGTATCTAAGCAATTATAATATTAATATTACCTAAAGGCTAAAAGGCAAACTTTAAAATGGATATATTGTATGAAAGTAGAAAACAAATTTTAATATTTCTCTAATATATTATAATCTCCGTTATAATTATATAAAATATGTTTTAATTACAATACATAGGTATATAAAATGAATAATGCCATTAAAACCATTTGAATCAAATTTTCTACGCATGAAGGTATTTAAGTAAAATATGAAGATTAATAATATACCTACCTTCTTGTGAAATATAATTGTTATACAATTGTTTTACATTATTATTAATATGCTAGAACTAAAGTGAACATTTTATATAGTAGGTATATTATATTATATTGATGTGCATTGTGCACTTCTAATTAATAATTATACATCATAATGATTCGAAAATGTACAATGTACATTATTGAATATTGAATATTTTTTTAGGTTCTATTAGTTAAAATTAAATTAATTATAATGCTAGAAAGTTAATTTTTTTTAAAATTAATAACAAAACTTGAAATATTGATTTTGCAGAAATTTTATTGATATCTGATCATGTAAATAATTGTAATATAAAGGACTTGTTAATATTATTTATAATTTATAGGTTGAATTCCATCCTTATTTTCAACAATCATCAGAATTCCATAAAGTATGTGAAGATGCCAAAATTGTGTTACAGGCATATAGTTCTATGGGTGGAACTGGAAATAAATCATTATTTAATGATAATATCATTAATCATATTGCTCAAAAATATTCCATAAGTCCTGCCCAAGTGCTGTTAAGATGGGCTGTTCAAAGAAATTATGGTAATTTAAATATTTAATTGTATAATGTATTATAATTATGTTGACATAATTTTGGAAGTCTAACAAATTTTAAAACTTGTAAAATATTATAAATTCTATAATAAATATATATTTAGTATTATATTGTATAGCATTATTTTAGTTAAAATACGATTAATAGTGATTTATAAAAAATAAATAATGAATTAATTTTAATCTTATAGTAAATCTGTGTATTTTTCTCATAGTTTTCTATTTAATGCTATGTCAAACAAAAATGTTATATTATAAATTTCATTATCACCATATTAAACATTTTACCACAATTTCGAACAATTTTAGAATACCTTATATGTCAAATTTTAATTAGCAAAAAATGTTTAATTTTGATATTCAAATTGTATTTTCCGTGAAAATCAATATTGAGTTTTAAAACCAATTCAAGGGGAATTTATTATAAATCCACCTTAATAATAATAATATTGAAATTACATAATACTTATAATGATAATATAATTTTTGTTAGTAGAAAAACTCCCTTTATTTTTTATTACTTATATTATGTTTATTAGGACTTTTAAATGTAATTATTTTATATTTAAATGTTATTTTATTTAAAAAACATTTATTATTAATTGTTGGTTTATTATTATTTAGTAAATTTTAATTATGAACTTTAAATAAAGTGACAAAAAGTCAATTGGTTTTTGGGATGATTTGCAACTTTATCTATCTACTATATCTTAATACAAGGTAATTTATTTTATGTTTATACATTTATAGGTTAAAAAAAGACTAAACCAAAGTAAATTTTTGAAATTTATCAAGTTCATAGTTTTTAATTGTAAATGTTATTGTTAAATAAAGAAAATGTGAAACTTGTCTATTCTTTTAAAAATTTTGTATTTTGTTGCAACTAGTCCATTGAGGGTTTAAAATGAAAATTCATTGAAAATAAAATCATTGTTATAATTCACTTTCAAAAGTGTGTGAATTGCAACACTAATAATTATAAAAATATTACTTAAATATTATTCAAATAATAATTTTTTAAATATAATAGTATACCATCTGAGCTAATATTCTTATAGTAATTTTAAAGATCACAATAAAAATATTAAAAGAAATTATTATTTAACATAATAACTGAAAATAAGTAGTAAATGTTGCAATTCATCCCGTTAACGGTACTGACAAGACAGATGAGGGGGTTCAGAACCCTGCTGCCGTCAGCATATTGAACATTATGTAATGTAAGAGTTAACATTTCAGCGCAAATTGGTAATTTTATATGTACATCACCAGTAAATTAATTAAAGTTTTGATAATAATGTATAAAAACTAAAAAAGTTTAATTAATATCATTATTATTATTTTCACACAATACATAATAAAATAATAAAAAAAGTTAGTGTTAGATTACAACCCTAAATTAATTAAAGCATAGTTTTAATTAAGGAGGAGGGTGTGTTATTAGCTGACAAGGGGGAGGTATATCTAAAAAGCCTGAAAATATGCTGATATAATACTTAAATGATCCTGAGAATGATCCCATAAATAATATATCGTATCACTATTCACAAAAGGATAGTGTATTTATTTAATGTACATATTGCATATTAATATTTTTAGAGGTAAAAGAACTTTAAAATTTATTATTTATTTGCATTTTTTTAGCAATTATTCCAAAATCAACTACTGCAGCAAGAATAAAATCAAATATTGACATTGATATAGAACTCGCCAAAGAAGATATGGACGAAATCAATAATATTAAGTACATGGATAAATTTGCGTGGAACCCTGAAGACGTAGTTTAAAATGTTTTTTTTGAATTTCCCAATCTATTTTATACCTGTACTATGATTAAAGCATTATTAAGAGTTTATTTAAGTATATTTGTACAGTAATTTAGCTTTTTTCATTTTAACGCTTGTTTATAGTATTAAATATACAAATTATTTATTTTATAAAAAGTACCCCAACAATTGTCATGTATTTGTATGGTCATATCATGGATAATAACATGAGTTATTTAGATTATTAAAATATTATATAAGTATTAGCTTTTCTATTTATGTTGATTTTTTAAATTATAAATAATTTTTTATATTATGTAATAAGAATATATTATATAAATGTTACAATTTACATTATGTTACCAACCATAAAACGTTATTGAGTATTCTTTATAATTCATTTTTTTATAATATAAATCAAATTAATTTTCAATATGTTTTCTTTCTTGTTTTAAATGTTGAATACCTATGTAAAAGGTACAGTTATTGGCACCTTAAGAAAAAATACAGGTTTAGATCAGTGTATTTAATCTGTTACCATGGTTGAAAATCTTTCACCAGTTCCTATCAATGAAAAATGTTATCTTTCGAATTTTGCTATTATAATATGTATTGGTTTGATACTTCTTTTCAAATTATTGGTTTTTTACAAAATGATCAAAAAAATACAGTTATTGGCACCTTGATTCTATCATTGGCACTATAAGTTAAAGTTATTGGCACCCATACGTTTTCGTTTATAAAATTAGGCTTCTTGTTACTTTTTCTGAAAATATAGGTAAATAGGTATAAATTATCATTTTTGAATATTTCAATGCAATTTAACTCACAGAAGTAAAACTAATTTACTCATACACTATTAGGTAAACTTTTATTAAATATAAAAAAAACCAAACATTTTATGTTCCTAACTTGAAACAAAATATAACTAGGTATATATTTACCTTGTATCATTTTCAGTTTTACAATTAAAAAAAATATATAAATATAAATAAATACCCAGTTTCTACAAAAAGAATTTGTTTTTATTTAACAAATACGTATTTCGAAAACAATGTTCTCATCTTCAGTGTTAAACAACTACTGAGTCGTTCGGCGCGTATACAT
>JAIPRL010000430.1:120745-142055 GCA_025469235.1 Pemphigus obesinymphae | reverse complement strand
TTTCATAGGTCATAACACTAATTTTGGTATAATAAGTACTTACAACTTATCGTAATATATAATATATTTATATTATATATTATATTAAAACTATATATTTCTAAAAAAAAACATTTTTGAGCAAAAATCCATACTTTTACACACGAAAACTTGAACAAACACTAAAAATATAAATTTCTATCAGAAAAGCGTACGTTGCATCGCAACTAGGTGCGAGTTTCTCGATGATACCATTTTCAGCGGGATAGCATTAAGAACGACGTTTTCTATACATTTCCAAATCTCTTTTGGAACTGTCAACGCATGTTTCAGACGTGACCTTAATGCTAAACATCACATCGTTCCTGGTCTAGCTAAAACACAAACGTTTCAAGACTAATTTTATGTGACCCATCCATTTATTTTCTAATATTCTATATAAAAAAATCATTTTATTTTGTTTTTCAAGTTTTATAGTTCAAATTGGTTCGTCAAGTAATTGAAGTTGATTCATGTGATTCTGGATAATTGTTTCATGTTAAAATTCAATTCTTCAGTCTCATTCAGTGTTAAATAAACCATACAGTAATTGAGTTATTTAAAATAAAATTGATACTATGCCATTTTTTAGATCATAATAAGTGAGCAACAAATTACCTAAAAATAGTATGGTTTTAATCTATATCAAACAATTCAAAATTAAGAAAATTAGAAGAGTCTGTTATTATTCTCATTGTAAGCTGTTAAGTTCAAATATTAAAATAGTTCGTACGTAAAACGTTTTTTTAATATAGTTTTATCGGTTACACTATCGAAAAAATAAAAACTGTATCGATTATCATGCTTAAAAATAGGATAGAATATACGCGTCCGCGAGTTGAGCTAAGGGGAATCACAAATTAGGCATCTGCGTATCTAATTAAGTTCGACTCTTGAATATAGGAAGAATCTGGCATGGATGAAAAAGCGTCAATAACATCGGAAAATCTACCGAGGTTAGTACTAAATATTGGACAACCAAAATCACAAAAATATGTCTGCTTCTATCTATGCTACGCAGTCAGCTGTTATTGTTATTGTTCTAATTATTCTTGTCTATGAAAGTAGTTATTAAAGCACAAACCAATACCCGTAAACTTTGGTGATGTTAGAGTGGTCACGGCTTATAGAATTATGTTCACTCAGCTTAGAAGGGAAATTTTCACAAAGTGGTAGAGTAAATAGAATTCATCAGACACGGGATTATGGTAAAGACAACTGATCCCTAATAGAATAGGGTGGACGACTAAGAAACATGGGGTAATGTCTTATCATATTATGACATAATTCATAACTGACCATGAATGCTTTAAGATCTATTTACATTGCTTTAAGAGAGTATAATAAAACACCTGCATATCGTGTGGAGATGAATGAGCTAGGTATACCTTTTTCAAGTATAACAGGTGGTTACAATATATATCTAGGAGCAGACTTTATGCTGCACAGTTAACGGTTAGGTCTCGGAGCCAAAATTCTGTGTGGTTCAGGATTGGAACGTCACAGAGAGTTGACGGTTAACGTGACTAAGTGGTTATGAATCCGGGCTTGAGGCTACCATGAGAATCTGTCATCAGAAATAGTTCCGAGCGGCCCAAGGACAAGTCACGTGGAAGGAATAACTATACCGGGTTAAGGACAGCAGATAGTGTGGAGCCCTGATGAAATAACGTAAGGTCGGATCCGATCTAAATATTAGGGCAAAGAGATACCATGAAAGCTCCTCGAGGTGGAATTTCTGAAAGGATAAGCACCTCACTAGGTGGTGGGAGGGTGAGTGGTCAATAGGCAAGATCAGAAAACTAAACATAGTTGGTTTCTTTTGACCTACCGTGGTCGGTAATATGAATTAAGACTGCTTCTTGAGTAGTCAAATCGCTTTCACGCCACTAACGATTAGTAAAAATAATATGATTTTGTTCATGTATGATCGACTATCAATAGTTTTTCTATTATATCTATTATTTCAACAACGTGAACGCAATTTTTCACTCGGTATTTAGGTTCAAATTTTTCGTTCGCGATCGCACAAAGGAAAATATACTTTTACTTTTAATTTTAAATTACCTGTTGTAAGCACAGTTGTAAGCCATTCTATTGACAATTTTTGCTATACAAGAATCATTAGGATGCATTACAAATACCAGTGTTGTGAACGTTCAAATTCATTCAAATTCAAAATGGTTATTATAAAATCAAGGTAGGCTAACATAATTAATGATCTTTTGAGTATTATATTTTTATAGATACACAAATATCTAATAGGATTTATAGTAAAATACTTATATATTTTAATTTCATTTGAACGACTCATATATAAATAATAAAATAATCGATTTTATGACGATAATCATTTTTTAAAAATATGGACGTCGTTCAAATTTTATTTTATTTGAATAATACGAGTGGCATTCGTGAGTCGTTCACAGATATGACTGTGTTGTATTCTATTGTGTTATGAACGATGTTTTTCCTAAATATTGATAAATTGTATTTGTATATATGTATTTCACTCAAAAAGTTCAGTACAAAAAACTCGGTAACATTGTCTACATGTCATAATGTATTTTTAACTGGTTATAGTCACGTTACATAATAATAGTATACAATATTATTATTATTATTATTATATATAATATGGTACATACAATATGAATAAAAAAAACATACACAAGAATTAATAACAACCTCACATCTTTGGGGCTTTAGATATACAAATATTATTGTTTAAAAGTATTATTATTATTATTATTATTTTTTTTTTTATTTATACACATAATATTTTTTAATATATATAAAAAACATGTTTAACGATTTACTTCTTAATTACTTTTATACATAGTTGTTATTAAATATTTTGTTTTTATGTACGCCTAAACACAGCGTATGAAAGTTATGTCTTCCACGTTTTATGAGCAACAAATTTTAACAAAGAAAAGTTATCTCTAACCATAATTTACTAGGTTCTCTAAAATAGAGTAAATTACTTCACTTATACATTTTAATACCTACAGTTATTGTAAGTCACAATCTAATTAATAAATAATCTAATAATGATCATTTTTTTTTTAAATTCTAAGTCATTTTTTTTTTTTGATACTTTAACATTCTTAACCTATATAATATATACATATATTTAGTATGGTAAAGAAAAATTACTTTATGAAATTTATTCGGTCAGGCACTAAAATATGTTTTTTGAACATACATAATGTTTTTATGATAACCTACTTCAAACAATATTATCGATTTAAAAAAATTAATTATATGTATTTACGAAAACCCGTATCTATTTATGGATATTCATTTTAATATTTTTTGCTATTTTATCATAGTAATACATTTACACAGACATTTTGTTCAGTTCTATAATACAATATTCTAAGTGGTGTTTTTAAACGACTTTGTGTTTGGATACATTTAAATGTTTTGTACTTATTCATAGTTTAATATTATAATATAAGTAACTGGTCAATCAAGTTATTTTGTAATTATTTTTTCCTCAGTAAGCGTGATTGTAACGAATCAAATATTACATGAATTATAAATACTATTCAATTAGTAATACAATACAGTTAAATTTAATTCTACTTGATTTTACTTTAACAAACAAACCATAGATTATTTTATCTATTTAAAATTTATTTTTGGAAATAATAATATTTATTTTCTTGACATATTTTCGAAAGAAATAATTAATTTATGATACATATATTGAACGTATATTTTTACGCAATGATAAATAATATATTTAAAATATATATTATTATTTGTCTTCATCGTGTTCGAATAAAAATTATTTAAATATACTATAAATACAATTAAAATATGAACACGGAATTGTTTTAGTTTGTAATGAAATACTTAAAAAGTTATTGTTACGTAACATAACATCGATAATTATTTATTATATATAATAATTATATATTTAATTATATTCGCAAATAGTTTTAAATAAAAATTATCAAGCAAAAAACAAATAACTTAATCAAATTGAATATTCTGATCTGCTTGCCAAAAATATGTTTATAACGATTGATTGTAATTTTACCATAAAACAATTTATGATAAATTTCATAATCAAGAAATTGGAAATATTTATTTATTCATTTATATAGAAAAATGGTATATAAATATTATATTTTCAAGATAATATTACAGCCAAATGGGTCTGTATTATCATATTGGTTTGTTTTCTTCCATCAAAATTATTAGTTTATAGGAAGAAACTAAATACTGTTTTTTTTTTTAAATAATTGACGATTGATTTATCAATACTTTTCTAGGTTAATAGGAGTTAAAAAAAATGATTTATCAAAAATATTAGGTTCGTGTTATTTTAAATAGGTCGTATAATTTAAACAATTTTTTTTTTTTGTATAGACTGAAATAATAAAGGTGATTTTTCATCGAGTAAAAGTGCATGTTTTAGAACATGTGTCATTGCGAGAAATGTGTTATTTCAAATTTAAAAGCACTTTATTCCGATTACTTTTTAGAAATAATCATACACAAAGTACATATTTTTAGATGTGTTTTTATAAATTCAAAAAAAAATAACCATCAAATATGCATATTGCATATATATTATTTTTAACTATACATTTTAATGATATCTTGTAATTCTGACAAAACTTTAAATGTATAATTTATATTCAATGGATACGATATATGAAATATATTTGAAAAAAAATATACTACCCATTTTTGTTATACAAAAGAATTTTCTCTTCTCAGTATCATTGTATCTAATTATTCTACGCGATATGAGTAGAGGGCACAGAAAATTATAATGATTATTAAAGGTTTACAAATATTATTTAAAATCAAAAGTTTTTCACAGAAATAAGATATTATGATGATTAGATTATATGACAATTAAAATACATAATAAGTATTTAAATTATAACTACGATAAAGGTTTGCTATTCATCATACAGTATGTCAACATAACACAAGTTTATAGATCTAATATATATGTATACGATCTATGTAAAATAACAAATTATATAACTATTAATAATAATATTATTTTATACTAATATTTAGATAGGAGCCAACTAAATAACAACGTTAAATTGTAAAATGATAATGGTATTTAACTATTAATCGAAAGATAGGTCTAAAAAATATTTTGTTTTGGTTTTTATCTAATTGTATATTAGTTAAATTAATGACATGTACTTATATTTTAATTTTAATTAAATTTTATCACAAGGTATACAGTGTAACTTTATAGCCATTAATGGAATGTAAGATAATACTTCAATAAGTCATATGCTTAATGGAAATAATATCGTGTATTATAATTTGATATTGTTAGTATTAAAATTTCGTTATAAACATATTATCTATAAAAATAAACATATATATTTAAAATTTTTCTTGTTTACTATTATATATTAAATTCAATAATATATTATGTAGGTATATTTGCGTTATAAAAAAAACGATTTAATTAAAACACATGATTACAGTCAATTATTAATCTATGATTTGATAATGTTATCATTCTAAAACCTACATGTTTAACTATCGTAATACAAACAACTATATTAGACGTGTAAAAAATGGTTCTTTTTATTAAACGATTATTTTTGATTATACAATTTTATATTTATTTGTATATGGAAATTAATTTGATATAATATATACTTGTATTCGGCGTATCTGTAACATATTATACATAGTGATCATTTTATAACTATTATCCTTCCATTTTGTATAATTATACATTTAGTTTTTTCTTTATAGAGATAACGATTATATTTTGAATAAATAATTTAAACGTAAATAATAATATGATAATAATAAAAGCTATGCAATAATAAACAGACGAGATATAACAATATATAATTTATATATTATGTAGAATGTAGGTATATATATTATTTTATACATTTCAATATGAACTTTAATTTATTTTTGATGGTAAAATTAATGTTCAAATTTGAATAACAATTAAATAAAAATAAAACGATAAGTAATATGAAATAACATGTATGTGTTTTTCTTTTAATTCAAATAATTTTAGATCAAAATTGTTGGCTGGAAAATGAATATATTTTCTTTTATCTAATTAGGTCCATAAAACATTATGAATAAAATTTATCACCTATATATAATAAATCCAATTAATTAACTTCTTTATAGGTCAAATCGTGTTAAAATTTTATAGAAATGAACGATTTTAAATTTACTTTAATATTTTGATAGATTTATTTCTAAAACGAAAGTACCTGAGATAGTGCATGGCGTGTATTAAATAACTATGTACCTACCTATTATTGTTCGTACCTATATGGTGGCTTCTATCCGTATCCTTATTTTATGAATCTAATAAATTAATGTGATTTTCTACGAATGAATTATAATTAATATTATAATGTAATATAATATGTAATAAATCCTTTTAGATCTTGTAGAAACTTATTTTTTAGGGTTTGTCATAATATTTAATAATTCAATTTCAGTACCTACTTAAAATAATAGATTTCTATATTTATTATGCCCGTACATATATATATATAATAAAAATTATTGTATTTACTATTTAAATCTAAATTTTAGATCAACCATTGTGTTAGAAATAATATATGTTTTCACTAATACTGACTAGGTATAAGTGATTTTGAAATAATCGCCGGACATACACAAAATTATATCTATTTTTCGATAATTTTGTTACTGATGAGAAAATGAGAAACGTTATGGATTTATAGATTTATTTATATTATAGTAATTATTATGTTCGGTTCAACTGGGTTAACTTTATAATATACCTAATATTTAAAATGAAAATTAAAATGTAGCTAAGTACCTATTTAAAAATGTAAAAGATATTTTTACATTACCTGAGTTCGATGTATAATTTGTTAATATTTACCAATCGTAATTTAAAAAGTAATATTACATTAAATAGACACTAAAATAAATTACGAGTTAGTAAATTAATGTATGATATAAACTTAATATGAATTATGGTTATTTCGCCGGTAAACATATTGATTTTAGATTTTAACAATATAATATTTATAGTATTTAATAATATCAAACGTACAAACAATAATAATAATAAACTTAGATATTCAAAATCATCATGGGCAGTAGTAATCATTTTTCACAGTAATAATAATATCAATAATAATAATAGCACAAAAAATTATAATTCTGATATATTTTTTATAATAATAATGAATTATAAACAAAAACATTTAACTACATTTTTTGAGATTGCATGAGTATAATATTATTATAATTGGGATGCACAATAAAAATAATAATAAACAATCCAAACATTGTTTTTAAAAAACAGGGTGTGTTTTAGACGATTAAAATATTAACATTATAATTTAATTTAAAAGGACTACTAGTCCCGCGATCTTTTTTTTTTTATAAACACCCTGTAAATGCGTTGTATTTATCGTAGAATTATTATTATTTATGTATATATATATATATATGCATATATATATATATTAATTTTTTATTTTTATTAAGCTCTTCGGAGTTTTATTTATTTATTTATTATTATTTACGGTTTTATAAAAAAAAAAATAATAATAATACACTTTCGGTTTAAATATTCCGAAACGCAGTGATACTTTCCGAAATAAATATAATATTTAACAAGACCACGACGATCGGTTCGACGTTCGAGAAATGAACCTCCGGTCACTCGACGATTATGTGTGGTGCTGAATACAGTACGGCAACGGTGGCGACCAAAGTGAAAAACGTGAACACGATCAGGCAAAACCTGTCCACCACCATCGCCGCGTACTTCCAGTCGTTGATCACTTCCTGGTCATCTTGCTGCTTCCGCATGTAATCGGTGATGTACCGCACTTCCTGTAGTATGAGCTGCAGCTCTCTGGCTGAGTAGTTGCACACGCTCCTGGACTCGGATGCCGCCGGCGAGGACGTGCTAGCGGCCCCACTAGCGTACGCTCGATTTGACAGGACGCTCGCTCGAAAATCGTCATCTGCAACGATTCAATATTCATCGTATAAATCCCACAAAAAGTGAAACATGTTTAGTGCCGTACCGTTTGAATAGTAAAGAAAATGTTTTCGAAAATAGAACTAAACTAAAAAAAAATTTATATATAATAAATAATAATATATAAATATAGTATATTATCAGTATAAGTGTATATTACTGATGTGATATAACTTTGTTATTTTTCACCTATATAATCATATACTAAGGTTCCGAAATCATTGCAGGTTTTACCTTTAATGGTCTACATTTACATTTTTAATAAACCCATTGTCCGTTGCAACTACTAATAATAATGCGACTACAAAGGTAGTATGGATAGCAGATTAACAGCGTGTAGATGCAGAAAAACTTTTTTGTTCTTTAGAACTTTTTCGAAAAATATCCTTTATATTGTAATAATAGTGGTTTAAAAATTCACGAATTGCTTTATTTCAACTACAAACATTTTAATGACTAAAAATAATGTTTATAAATTGTCACAAAGGATCATTCGAGCCAGTAGTGATAGTCAATAATTCAACACGATTCGACGAACTGTTGGGATTAGAATCATTTTACGAGAGAAAAAAATGATATTAGTATGTGGTATTGAATTGTACATGTACTGTCATGTTAATTATTATTAATTTTAGTAAAATCAACCGTGAAATGATGGTGTGTTGCCTAAACTCCGAACAATAGTGATTAACAACTTTATGATAAAATGTAAAAGCACCATGTACCTACTACGTGGCTTCCGATAAATGAGTGCGATGCGGGATATCCGGAGAGAAATTAAAACAAGTAAATTAAAATAATAAAACTATTCTACATATGCGGAAAATAAATGTATCCGACAATAAGCACATGACCGTAAATTTAAAAAAATATTTTTTTTTACCCGTATGTAATATTTTGTTATAAAGTAAAAACGAATTTTGATTGAAAAATATGAAATATCACCACAAGAGTACATTGAAGCAGGAGGATGTGGTTGTTAGTAAAAAATGTTTATTACAAAATCCCGTTTCAACGTTTTAAATGTATGATATATTTATCCTTAATAGTTTTTGATCAGAGTCTTATTAAAAGATATCGTTTATGTTAAACAAATTCTAACTACGATTTTTAGAAGATAGTTATCCAATTCCTAGTGATTTAGGTAAATACGTGGATAATTCTCATATTAGTCGGTCGGACTAATTATTATTCTGGTCTTTTTTTTTATATGAAATATTTATTTAGTCTTTCGGATCTATCGACGTCGTAAATCGTTTAATTTAAACAACGAACAAAAAAACAATGTTATAATAAATACGTCAAGGTTTTATTGGCATATCTATTAAGACGTAACGATTATCTTGTATCATGGAATAAGTGGTATACTCTTAATCATAAATAACTAAGCGATCTATGGAAAGCATTGTAACATTAATTTTTAACGGGTAGGAAAATCAGAGAAATCACGGTAAAACAAATGGAAAAAGTGCACATGTTTTATTATACTATATATTATATATATAATATGATTAGTTTGATTTGGTTTAGTCTAGTCTAGTCTGGTCTGGTCCAGTTCAAGTAAAAGTCTTAAAAGGTTATTGTGGTCTCAGTTTTGCGGGCTCGGTCGGTTCATGTTATGTTACTTTTTAATGGTTATGGTTCTGTTTTAGTTTTAAATTATCCGTGAAAAATCAGATCATGTAGATTCTATAGTGCAAGTATTAGTATTTATGGTATTTTTATTATTATTTATTAAATAATTAATTAGATAGATAGATTACATATTATGATCTTTTATCACGAGACCTTTAATAAAACAGGTAATTCATATCCGTTTAATATTTAGCACAAAAGTGGTTATCTACCTAATATTCTGTACATTATTAGTAATAAGGATATCATCAGTGGTTGAATTGGAAAAAAAGAATGAAGACGGACTCTGGGTTTATTTAAAAATCAGCGTTCTGGGACATTTATTAGAGAAAAACTAAGCCGTAGAGGACATCGTCCCCCACACCCTTTATCCAAAGTTTCTCAACTGTGAGAAGTTTTTAAAATATTTTTATATTATTATATAACATGCACGAAAAATAAAAATATAACATTTTTTTACATCAACGTTGGATTACATATTTTCGAGAAATCATAGTTAATGCATTCCTCTTTCAAAAGAATTGAGCATTTATTCCTTTTAAATGAATTATCTAGGAAGTTGTAGATGTAGACCAAAATGAAGATTTTATATTATTTTTCAATACATTTTTTATAAATTACTGATAAGTGGTAATAAAGTTTTGAAAATTGTATCTTGTAAATTATACGTCAATACGTCAATTTATCAGTACTACTGAAAATAATGTGTACATTTCAATAGTCTCTGACATTACTATTTTCTGATTTATTACAACTTTTGATCATTTGTGAAATAGATTTCTTATACAGTGTACACTAGAAATAGTCGATTTATTTTTCCACTTATATTTATTGTTTATACTTTACAGCCAACAAAATTCGAATCAAATTATAAAAAAGGTCGAAATCTGAATTTTGGTATATTTTACCAATGAACATATTAAATATCCTAACAATTTTTTATTATACTTAGCCCACCGGTTATCATCCTTCTAAAAGAGGTGTAAGTACAATGCACCTCTATTGTTATTTTTGATTATAACTTGAAGTTACGATCAAAATGTACTGAGACAAAATTAAAGGCAGTCTAATTTATCATATGATTAATTTATTTTCTATGTTTAGATTTTTGCAGGATAGTAAATACAATATTTAAATAATAAAATAAAAATTTATTTGAAAAAACCATTACTTGTTTATTTATTTTACCATTACACTTATAATAGATTTGAATTTTGTATAAAGCGCGTACAAAATCCGCAATTTCACGGCCGCAGCGCTGCGATCTGGTTCTAGTGGTTCTACGTGCTTACGTACGGTAAAGTGACAGCCCACGGTCGCTGATGGAATAAAATGTGCTTTCATCAGATTATACACCCGACCGCAAAATACTACTATAAGAGGCGTGGCCATGAACCAACGCCGCCGCGGAGATATCAAATTCATCGCTATCTATTGAGTGTTCTATGGTTTTTATTTCACTGTTACGCGCTCTTAAACATGACAAATATAAAGAGTGGCTTCGCCCCCCTATGGGCCTCCCCAAAACCACTACTGGATATCGTACACTATACAAAATATAATTTAAGTTTCCTTAACAAGATCATTTGAAATTTGATAATTTTAACGTTTGATAAATTAAGGAAATAACCGAAAAATAAAATTTTTTATTATTCTAGCTCGAATAATTGTAACAGATTTGATAACAATTTGCATGATGTTATCAATTTTCGAAGCCTTTGCACCTAAATTTTCCTGAGGAATAATGCAGTGGTATCACATAAAATGTTTGTTGCCAACTAAAATCGCATGGTATTCTATTAATTTTGTAAGTTCTTCTTTTTACCCATCATTGCATAGGAACTGTATCTAGTTATACCTGATATGTTGACTAAGTTTAAAGAAAATTTATTTAATGTACTTTCTACTGCCTCAAATAAATAAAATGGTGTCTTTCAGTGTTACTAAAGAAGCCATTTCTTCAGTTATATTGAATTCACTATCAATACATCTAACAAAAATAGCAACTTTCATTGTCCATTACATTAGTATTTTCATCAATAGTGAAAGCATAATATTTGAAAGAACAGACTTTTTCCACCAGTTAATTTTCGATGGATTTTCTAATGTCATCGATTTGCCTGCTCACAGTCTGATGAGACAGACTAATTTTTTAAAAGTATTTTTATCAATACACATTATATCTGCAATACTTTCCAAATAATTCTTAATAAACTTACCATCCATAAGTGGTTTTGATTTTTTTGCATTCAAATATGATACTACATAACTAGTTTTTGTAACGGAATGGGACTCAGAAGTAGCTTTTTTAATATTGAGTTTCTGAGAAGAAAGACATGTTTTTAATTCTAAAATTTTTTGTTTCCGAAAAAATCTTAGATAAAATTCAATTTTAGCCTCAAGTTTTAGCAAATAATGCCTTTTTAAATTATAATCTTTAAAAACTGAAATGGTTTCCTTACAAATTAGATATAATGTTCCATTTTCAATTTTTACAAAAAATTATTCCACTGTGCACTTTTCGATGAATATTCTTCCTTCATCTGTTACTTTTACTTTTTATTTCGAGACGACATTTCGCTATTTGCTTAGGATTGAAGTAAATTTGAAAAAGTTGTACAATAATAGTGATCACTAATATCACTACGAACAAAAGGTTAACAAGACGACCGTCTACCTATCACACGTCGTATTTTATGTCTGTATTAGATATTTGTGCTTGATAATTAAGGAATGAGTCATAAATCATCAATGCCGTAAACATATATCCAATAATATATTAATATATTTTCTTGATATTGGCCTGAGTTAATTGTTTGATCACCATTCACCCGTATCAATAAATAATGTGTGCCCGTGCTATCGCTATCGGATTCCAATAAAGATAAAACTATCATATACTATAAAGTAATTTAAAGTTTATTTAATTTTTAATATTTTGTAGTTATATATTCTTAAAATAAATGTTTTCTCATTATATTATATATAATTTATTGATGGTTTGAAAGTGAAGTGAGGGTGGCATTAAAATCTACCGTGGGCTGCGGGTTGATCACCCCGGTTTTAACCTTACGTAAATTATCCAAAACTTGTTATGGAGCTGATTTAAAACTCCCGTAAGTGAAAGAATTAACTCAGATGTTTGTTAAAATTTATTTTATTCGTGATCATCTTGATCATGACACAATAAATTAAATGATGTATTTATGTATTATTTATTTATTTATAATCTTATTTAGAAAAATAAAATGAAAAAACACTAATTATAAATAAAATTATAATATGATGTCAAACATTAACGCTAAATAAAACTAATTATTATCTTTATGTAAAATATATAGGTATTAACTAATATATAAATATATAATTTAATTAATTTAATAATTATATTATATCTATAAAACCGAATGTGTTATAACGCAGTGGACTTTCTCGGTTGGATATTTAAAATAATAATTCACTACAAATTCTAAATATTTTCAATATTATAGGAAGGTCCGAAGGGAGGGTATACTTTTAGAATTGTCATAACATATTTAGTTTTAGTCGTAAAGCCCTCGGGATACCATTGATGAGTAGAGGGTACATTGGCGTATAACATATTAAATCCCCCCTCCCACTTCGATTTTCGGTTTTGCTATAACTCCTTTATTATAATCGTTTCGGTGCATCGTCTCGAGCCAAGGAATCGCCGTCTTGTAATACATTCAGTCGATATTATACGTATGTGTGATTGTCTTCTAATTGTTTTGTAGCGTCTCAAATTCACTTACTCGTGTACCTGGTTGCCTACTTCTCGTAGAGCACGATACACACTTTATATGTGTAATAACCAATGTCTACATCTCCATTTTTTCACTTATACTCCTTGGAATCTGCTTCATTTGGAATCGAACGGTCGCATACGTTATTACGTCTCTCTTACATACGCTGTTTCCTCTACCACCCTCATGGCTCAATCACGAATCTATGTACTCAATTTTCTTCTTCGGATTCCTCTCCTTTTACACGCAGTGTCTCCAACTGAGGTACGTCTTCTCTGGTGCTTAATTCTTCATCTATACTTACACAAAGTTCTTCTTATTATGATTTAATAGTTGCTTTGTCGACTCTACGTACTGACTTTCTGTTTATTACTAAAACAATTTCTGATGATTATACCGTACAATTTAATGAAATAAAGAGTGAACTAAAAGGCCTGTGCTCTCTAATTACTGAGCTCAAATCGGAGAATTCCATACTTCGTAATGAAGTCAATTCTCTTACCAAAAAAGTTGGTGTTTTTTAATCTAATGGTTCTCAGTCTCAAGCATCTCAAATAGTAACCCAGATTATTCAGGAATCTTTTAAGCACACAAAATGTGAGTCCAATATCACAGTGTATGGTGTTTCTGAGTCTCATTCGCTTTCTGTACCTCAGCGTATTTCTGAGGACAGAGTGGCTCTTGAGGGGCTATCGGCACTCCTAGACTGTACCTACTATTCCTGCATCTTCAAGATTGATCCGACTCGACACTTTTAAACCTGACATTCCACCTCTCAAGATCTTCTGAAACAACGGTGATGACTCTACTAAAATGCTTTCTTACTTCAACGGCTCTAAGCGCTGAGGTTCTGTTTTCCCTGTGGGCTTCCATTTTGTCCGTGACAAGCCTTCTTACAATGTCAACTCCTAAAGTCCTGTCACCAAGAATTGGATCAGCGATGCAGCATTGGCAAAAAGGACCTGTATATCAAATTTATTGATGGGATTCCGAAAGTTGTTCCTGATCAGATAAAAAATGGGGTTTCATATCCGCGTCGCTCTGCTCACCAGTCCTAACTCAATCTACCGATCAGCGTTTCTCTGGTTTTTATCAAAACTATCGTGGTCTCAGGATTAAACTCGTCAATTTTAATTGTAATGCTTCTTGTTTAAATCATGAATTTATTATTTTAACTGAAACCTAGTTGCATAGTAACATTTCTAATTGTGAATTTGGTTTATCTAATTATAATGTTTGTAGGTTTGATAGATGTTTAAGTACTAGCAGCCATTTAAAAGGTGGTGGTATCCTTATTGGAATAAGAAAATGTTTTGCTTCTAGACTTATCATCTATCCCGATATTAATGTTGAGCATCTGTTTGTTCAATTTTCCATTAAATATTCTGAATTCTTAGTTTGTGGCGTCTACTTTCCCCCAAATTGTGCAGTAAATTCATACGAGCGTTTTATTTCTTTGGTTGAATCGGTTCTCACACAACACCCTGACACGGCCCTCGGGTGATGATTACTTATCGTCAGCTACGGATCGCGTAGTCTTTTATGAAAACTACCAGATCACTGGAACGTCTCCGAGTGGCGCTCGCGTTGTTACCACCGTATGGATGGAGTGTTGACGGCCGGACCGGTTGAACCACCCGCCCGCCTGACGATCAGGTTTGCTCCAGCTTCACTCCGGCCGAGCACCACCGAGTCTTGGCTCATCATTGTATATATTGCTCATTCATTGTTTATTTTATTTTATTGTATTTTTATTTATTCTCACCACACGTATGCATCAGCATACATGTGTCACACCATATGTGCGCTTTTGTAAATAAACGCCCTCAGGCATTTTACCTTTAAACCGTGTTAAAAATAACTTGGTATACCTACCTACTCGTACTACACTGGCGCTTTTGGACAGCAGCGGACCGCATCAACTCTGGTCACACACTGATTTTCTGTGGCGACATTAATCTTCCTGAAGTCCTTTGGTCCAACAATGACAATGGACTTAACTATTCCTCTTCCTCTCCCTTGCTTGCTCCCTATGTCCCTGAGTCCTTTGCTTATCTTGGTTTTTTTTCAAAAAATATAATATCCTCAATAAATATGGTTTTTTACTTGATTTTATTTTTACTAATTCAAATAGATAGTTGTTTGGCTTCATTAAATGAATAGCTGATGAATTTAAGCTTGCCACCTCATTAAAGTCACTTTATTATGTTTTAGTTAGGCTAATTTTAGAATATGGATCGGTAGTCTGGAACCCGTATACTGCTGGTGCCATCAACTCGAACATCCAACGTAAGGTTTTTGCATTTGCTGCTTTCAAGTTAGGCATACCACATCCTCCTCATGATTACAATCCGGTACTTTATGCGCTGAACCTTCAAACTCTTTCAGATCGTCGCTTATTTAATTATCCTTCCTCAGTAAACGACTCAATGATAAAATTTACTCCCTTTTTATGCTGCAACATATTAAATTCCGAGTACCTATGCGTCGCCTATGGCTCCCTATCTAATTACTCCTTGCCCCAATAACCATCTCTCGAACGAACTGTTAACCAGGTGTTTAAGTCTTGCCAACAAGGTTCCCCATTTCTCTTATTAGTTTTAATAATTATTTTCAATAATAATTAAATAATTTTTAGAACACCGAATAAACAGGATAAAATTTGGTTCAGGGTTCTTTTATTTTTTAAATATTCAGCTCATCTATCCAAGTTGTATAAAACGATTATATTTAAAATTTTAGATTTTGAGCATACTACTAATAGACTACATACTGTATACCAACTAACTAATATCTGTTGGTATAACAATAATTTATATTTTGAGAAAAATTAAAAAATGTCATCTTTAAAATACATATTAGAATTAATTTTCTAAGCTCTTTACTCCAAAACTTATACTTTACACTTTCTACACAAAACTTTTTTCAAAAAATACATTTCTTTTTACACTCGAAATCTAAAATTTGAAATTAAATTGTTATTCGATAAAGAGTCGAATATTTAGAAAATTATAAAATGTCAAAAAGTCAATTCTAAGTACCGGACTATTTGTAAATTATTTTTATTATGTGTAAATACTAACATTTTTTTTATAATTTGCTTATATAGAGTTTCTTAAAAACGAGAGAAGGTCGTCTCATCTTTGAACTTTAATAGGTTATATAATGTAGAAAATTTGAATCAATTTTTAATAAATTAAAAATTAAACAGTTGAAATTCATCTCGTTCTTACATATAGTTGTAAAGAAAAATTATTTATAAATATAAAAAAACAATTTTGATTTTAAAGCTTGTTAAAAAAAAAAAAAAAAAATTTTTTCTTACATTACCTAGAAAGGAGGCTAATAAATTCTTATATATAATAAAAAACAATATTCGGACATCAGGAAGTACGTAAACATAACTTCAATTTATTAGTCTAAAAGCACAAATAAAAAAAAATTAATGTTCCGACATTTTGGCATATTGTATGTATATAAATACGTTATTTATTTCTAAATGAGAGACTTAGAGAATTTGATAGATTAATAATCGAATATTATTTCGGAAAGATATTGTAAAAATTTAAAACCTGTATTTTAAATAACTACATAGAATGTATAAATTTGATTTTGTATATATTACAAATTTACGAACAGATATATAGCGTAAAAGTATATAATATACAGTATACTATACTAACTATGTAGAACTAATTTTCCATAAACAAATATATTTTTGAAATGTATTTTAAATATAATATACTAGTTTCTCTCAGAATCTAAAGTCATAAAATAATGTATTACCATATTTATTATATATATATATATATTTTTTTTTTTTAATTCGTACTATTACTTTTAGATATACATATTTATATTATAGATGCAGAATATTATAAAAAAAACTACAATATAAACGAATAAGAATAAATTAATTATCCCATTCTGTTCTCTTAATAAATATTAAAAACTAAATATTGATTTTTGGTTGAAATTTGAAAAGATAAATTTACAACAAGAGTATGAGCCACGGACATAATATAAGAAAACAATAAACTATAAAATAATACTGAATAACTCGTATCACTTGCGGCTTTTCAAGTTGTATATAATCATTATAATGTATGATTTGTTGTGAAATAAAACCAGTATGAATAATATAAACATATTTCCCAAATAATTTTCCAATTACAATTACAATTATAAATCATGAATTTGTATACAAAAATGTTATAATATTTATTTGAAATGATACATAGAAAAATCGAGGCAATAAAAATTACTTTATTACGAATTATTCTACGAAATATGCAAAATTCTTCAAATTTGCTGTTATTCCTAAAACATGCACTCACTTTTTTCTATACATTCTCTACTAAATAAATCATCAACATTTCTTACTCCCATCATACTGCATACTTTAAAAAATATGAAAATGCATACGGATCTGGAGTCTACTATTAACTAATTGTTTTATTTTATTGTTTATTATACTTTGGGATTGGAATAAATTAATTCGCATCACTATTGAATGAGTTACAGAAAACATAAAGGTTAATAATAGAATAAAATCAATAACAATATTAGAAATTTTATTAATTTCTCCTTAACGGGACTAACGGAACACGCTATAAAGAATATCCTAAGTTGTAACGACCAAGGTTTGGAAATAAACTTATATTAAATATATTATATTATTGAAAATAGAAGTGGGTCGATTATTTTTAAGTTCAAAAAATTGAACCGAATCCTTAAAGTCCGAAAGAGAAGATTCGACAGTTGAATTCAAGTAGTAGAAAGTCGAACTGAACCAAACTTGATTGTAGAGTTCAAATTCAATTAGAATTTCGAACTTGAGCGAACAGTTAACTAAATTAATCACAGAACAACCACAAGAAATTAATTCAAATATCGAAAATAAAGTATTTATCACAGAACAACCACAAGAAATGAAGAATCAAAATGAAAATGTCGAAAATGAAGTATCAGACACAGAGCAAATATTAGCTACAACTCTCCGAACAACTATCAAATTAAATAACGAAAACGCCAATGTCATGCGAACTAGAGCCAAGGAAAATCTTGAAAATCAATCGAAAAAAATGATGGCATGGTCGGATAAAAAGCTATTGCCGGTGGCAGTTCATTCAACTGTACGTGTTCCAGTTCCTGAGGTAGATAATGGACGTTTAGACGCACAAAGTATACTGCAATTATTTTAGAGGTAATAAATAAGTTTAAAAATTATGCATTTAATATTAATAAGTAACACATTTTATTTTTTTTAGGTGACAACTGATAATTTTTATCGATTAGGAACTCGGAATGGAGCTTTGAAGCAGTTATATGCCAGAAGTAAATTTACTGTATGCCAGAAAAATCTACTATAAATTCACGAGGTACCAACAGACACAGAAGTGGCGTTACGAAGAGTTGCAAAAGAACAGTCCACAGGAACTCGCCAAGGATTTTTAAAATGAGTATGTAAGACCAAGTGTCAAAATAAAAAGTGCATTTGCCTTAAAAATAATGTTTTGTGCACTTTGTGCACTACAACATATTGTAATAAGTAGCTGGTAGCTTAATTAAAATGTAATATAATATAATATTTTAACATATTATGATAACTTGTTTTTACTTTGCCAAAAAAAAATTTGGCATTTTACATAATGTCTAGGTATTTTATAAAATGCCTAGGTTATATGAAAATTAATATTGAAAATTATATGTTTTATTTACATTGCCTAAAATGGGTAGGTAATATGCATATTGCCTAGGCATTTTGCAAACTACCTGAATTATCCATATTGCCGGTAACATATATATAAATATATATTTATTATCAATTCCAGATAATTATATAAGCATAATTTTACCAGTTAAATAAGAATCTTTAAGAACACTAAAAATCACAGTGAAATACATTTTTTTTTAATTTCAGGAATACAGTTATCAAAACTAAATTTAATATTGGTAACAGAACATTGGTATTAGTGCTGTAATTTCTTCAAAAATTATGATGTCTATTTACCACATAGTAAATGTGAATTATTAAATGAAAAATGGATGTAATCGCAAAAATGGTCTTTTTATTTAGAAATGCTAAGTCGGTGTGGTAAAAGTACAGCTGTAGGAACAGTTCTAAGAAGTTGGGAAAAAAATTATGTGACCTATCAAAATATAGGACGATAGAAAATAAATTCAAAATTAAATTAATTGGCTACTAAAAACATCCATAAAACTCAAATGTTGGCAAAAACACATAATACACTCATTTAATCCTGGTAAAATTAGTTTATTTCGAATGATTGACTTTTTAAATCTTCGACATTCTGTAAGTATACACGAGTTGTGTACAAATATTTATATTGCGCAAGGCCATGACATTAAATTTGGAAATTCGTGAAAGTAATATTACGTAAATGTTATAATCCAAAGTTTTAATTGTAATACGCGGCTACATCGTCACTTCACTCATAACCTGTAAAACTCTTGAAACGTGTGAGTTTTCAAATTAATTGAAAACGACGGGCTAATAATATATTTTAACATTACTCTTCCAATACAACTACGACCACAGAAACTGCACCGTGGTTATAACAATACCACATGTGAATTTTGTCCGGATCCACCAATCGCCGCTTTTGTTTTTAGTTTTGGCAAGACCTGGTTGATTACTTTGTATGTGTCGGTTACTTCAGTTTAATTTAATCTTGTCGCACGCACAGATCATGCAGTGGTATCGTAGTATTTTTTTTATATGTTTTATAAGCAAGGGCTTTCGTACAATATTTACATAGATGCTGATCACAAATGAATCGTTCAAATTGAATATCTTGAATATAGAATTTAATAGTATTTACACGTAAAGATGTACAGTAATTTTTAAACAAAATGTATAAATTATACATTAATTTGATCGTTTTAAAGGAACATTGATCATTCAGGATTAATGACAAAGTTGGTGCTAGTGAATACCTATCGAATTATTAGGTAATAATAGTTTCATAACAATTACATTACATGATTTTTTTTAACAAATTGTTAATTAAGCGTCAAAAATCATAGCTTCTAAATTTTTACTATTCCATCCCAAATGGATGACGATTGAAATTGAGATTGGTTCAGTTTAAATTGATTTTTAATGACCATTTAATGATTAAAAGTAAACCTTGTATACAAAATATTTCATCATCAATTAATTTAGAGTCATACAACACGTGGTTATATTTACTGTATACATCATTATATGTATGGTTAAAATTCTGGCTATTTATGTAGGTCGCTAGAAAATATTATTAGCTATAATTTGTTTTTTGTTTCGTGTTTTATGTTTGTAAGTTGATAAAAATGAAAAAAACCAATATATATTTTTCATTGAAAATGTGTAGATATGACGTCCTCGCTAACGGTGAACAATGGTCCAGCAATGCCAGAACCTATATTACAATGACCAATAAGTCGAGTACTATATTTAATTCAGTTTTGGTGAATTTTTTCAATTTTGCATTTTATATTTTGTACGCCAACAGCGCATTTTAATACAATCATAAAAATTGATCAAAGATCCAAAAATGTAAGAACCTAAAATAATCAATAAATCGAACGTTACATTATAAGATCGTTTTCAGGTGCATTTTATGATATTGCGCTGGTAGCAGGAAGTTTTTTTCACAATTTTTTTTTAGTGATTACAAATTTTTATAAAATAATTAACATAATACCAAACTATTTCCAGATCTAAATGTTAATTTTTTAATGGTGGGGGTGACAGGGTTACGTTTTATAAATATAAATAAATACCCAGTTTCTACAAAAAGAATTTGTTTTTATTTAACAAATACGTATTTCGAAAACAATGTTCTCATCTTCAGTGTTAAACAACTACTGAGTCGTTCGGCGCGTATAC
>JAIPRL010000430.1:77836-120645 GCA_025469235.1 Pemphigus obesinymphae | reverse complement strand
TTTAACACTGAAGATGAGAACATTGTTTTCGAAATACGTATTTGTTAAATAAAAACAAATTCTTTTTGTAGAAACTGGGTATTTATTTATATTTATAAATAATTCTACAAGTAACTCAACACCAAAAGATTACGTTTTATGTTTAATTATTTTTGAACTTATAAACATGTATTAACTTTAATTCACCTATTATGATTCAAGGTTTTAAGTTATTTAGTTTTAACTTTTTTGAAAAATTGATTTATTATTCTATCTTCCTCAATATTTCATTTAATAAATACGAACTATATCCTATTAAATAATATGCATTAAATTTATAATATGTGGACCAATTTATACTATTTTGAAAAAAAAATTACTAACTGCGTTATTAGTTCAACGATTTTATAAACAGTAGGTACATAAAAACATATATTATATGTTTAAATGATTTATGAGGGAGGGAGGGTCTAATATATTTCTCATATATTACTAAGGGGACAAAGTCTATTCATAAACAAATATGAGCATATTTTGAGACGACCAAAAGATAATTTAAAGGGCCTAAGCCCACTCTCCTCACTTTCTAAGGTTTGCGTATATTGTTAAAATTTCAACAACATTCTTTTCTTTATTAACCTGATGTGATAAATGATTAGATGAAACATTAAAAATAAATTACATATTTATTATAAATGCAACTATACCAATATCAAGAACGTTGGCTAGTAAACTTCTCGACGATCGCTCTCGGAGTTCCATGCCCCTTCGGTCCGTGTACCTGCTTTTAATGGCTTTGAACGATATGTCTTTACCTGGCCTTTGCATACACAAAAACCATGGTAACCATAGCAGGAAAAAACACTTGACCTACAATTAAATTATTAATAATTATTATATCATAATGTAAATATTAAATATATTACAATGTTCATAAGTGTAAATTATGTAGGTTATTTATTAACATTATGGTTAGGGTGACATTTTCCAGTCTATCTATCTATGTATGAAGTGATACGATGTGATATAAATATAGGAGTTCTTGAACGATGAGTTTGTTAATTTGAAGTATTTCACAAATAAAGTGTACAATTGTCAATCTAAATATTTTATTATATGTACATGTTATATTCATTATAATTATTTTATATAATGGGTACATTTAGATAGTTGATAATCCTTGAACTATATAATTTATGTTTTTAAATTTATACTACGCAGACACAATTCTACTGGTGTTTATGATATTTTCACAAAACAAAATACGTGAATACAAAAATTACCCATGGTCCCATGGTATGTATATCGGCTGTTCGGTGATGATAGTTGAGCACCACTAAAGTGAGTACTACCGACGAAGCCACCATAAACATGATGCAATTGAAGTAAGTACCTATGAAAAAATGCAATGTTATAATTATTTATTGTTATTTTTAATTCATAAAATCAATATTCAGGACAAGAGAGCATTCATTTACGAACAATATTTTAGGTGATTCATCAAAGTGCTAAAAATAGTTTTGACGCTCTCTAAATGACAACTTTACAAAATAAAATGTTTGTATCAATTTGAGTAGATATTTTGTAAAGCATGACAGTTATTAAGATGAAAAAAATTTAAAATAAAAAATAAAAATATAGCATGCTTATCTATAATTTGTGTAATACCTATATGCACGCAATATAAAGAAAAAACTAATAAGTAATAACTAATACCTACAAATATAAAATACTGAATTAAGAATTAAAACTATTTATTTATTGTTAGTTATTATAGGTATTACTTCATAATATAACAAATGGTTATATTGTTGTGATAGTTAAATTTTTGGTATTACGGAAAACCCATTTGAAAATATATTTATTTTATACATTACAGAACTATTATATGAACTGTATTGAATGTATTTTATGAAGTACACAAATAATTTAGTAAACATGAAAACCTTCAAAATATAGTATTCTGAAAGAAACGATTTACAACATTTCCCAATAGATGTTTACAATCAACAAACACTTAATGTCAATTAAAATATTTTAGGATAATTGTAATTTAAAATGTTAACACATTTTCATCATTTTATTAACGTCTAGAAAACACTTTTCCTTTTTAAATCTTATATTGCAATGAAAATAAGAAAAATAGATTTAATTCTTGAGGTACATACTTTTGTAATATACGCAACTGTTTTTTTTTTAATGTATTTGTTAGTCAGATCACACAATGAATACAAAATCAATTATTAAAATTATGAGAAAAAGTCAGAACATACAAACCTTTTTTTCTACCATATATACAGTTCAAACAATTAATTGTTTAAAATTATTGTCACGTAAAGTTGTTAATATTCATGGACAAGAAATATATTTTATACTTTTTCTTTCATAGTACATTTTTTAGTATTAGTTGATAAATTTAGAAAAAGAGCAGTCCTCACAGTTTATTGGTTTGTGAAAACAGATAGATTTTGTAAATATAGAGTAACATTTTTATCAATAGAATTTCATACGTTTGAAAAATATAACTAGTCAATTTTATATTTCTTGGTAAGGAAATATAAATGATAACAATATTCGCGTCTAGTATAACTAAATACTAAACGCATTTTTTAAAACATGAGGGTTGGTTAAAATTTTTATTTTTAGATATTTACATTAGTTTAAATTGTATTTTATTGAAGTCTAGAGATTTCATATGATTTGTATGTGACATTAACTATTAATAAAAATTAATGGATAAACTATATAATGAATAATATATTGCTTAATTTTATTGAGTGATTTCAATGAAGTGTGAAATATATTATAATGTTATAAACCTGTTATAATATAATATTATTTAAACATATGGCATGGAGAGACAAAAACAGAAACATCCGAGAACATATCTGTTTTTCAGAATACCGTTAAACATCTGATTAGATTTTCTAAAATATAATAATTATTTTATTAGCCTATCATTTTAGACCTAAAATATGTCAGACAGACTATAATTGTTGTTGACTCTAACGATCTTCCATAGATTAACCTTTTCAAAAACATTAACTAGGTATTCAAAATCAGTATATTTAAATTTAACTAAGAAAATACTTCAATACAAGAATTTCAATATGTTAATATAATTCTTTTTACATAGATTTATGTGATTTAGTATACATTTTTGTGGTAATCTATTAACAAATAATTGACTAGGTAATTCTATCGTAATTACGTTCGTTTTTTTACTAAAGCATATAGGTACAAACTATATAATAATTTTGCAGCGAAATGCTTTTTTTCTGATAGGTATGCACTAAATTTCGCTACGGAAATAAATATACCTAATATTAATTATTATTAATATTTAAAATAGCTATTAATAGTATAAGCATATTATTTACTTAGGTATTGTTATAAAAAAAAAAATATATATATATATATATATTACTGTTTTACTGTCTACTAATAATAATTATTCATGTAGCGTATATAGTACAAATATTAGATAAATTCAATATATTACTTGCGTATACCTATGATATACTATAGTAGAAAAATAAATTTACTAAAAAAACAATACTAAAATAAATACACACAAGATAAAATGTAAATATAAATATATATAAGACTTAAAAACATATTATATTATCTTTAACTAGATCAATATATATATATTTTTTAATACTCAATTAATTATTTCCTCGTAGTCAGATCAGTTGATACTTGGAGTGAGGTAGTTTTATACGTATATTAACTACAAAATATGGTTATTTAATGTTTCATTCGAAACTGGTTTAAATATATAATTATTACTATATCGTTTAGTAACATTTTAGTTAAAACATTTTTATTTTATTTTAATATATATATATATATATATATAGGTATGTATAATATACAATATATATATATATATATTATATATATATTATATACATATATACACACAAACATAAATATATAATTATTATTTAAATACAAATTTAAAAAAAATGTATTTTGTATTATACAGCCTGTGTTTAGACGTTATAGACTATGAATGTAGAAAAAAAAAAACAATAGAAAGTTCAAAAGACATAATATCACGATAATATCGTATACAAATTAAACATCGGATAATATTGTTATTAGTGTTATGGTTAAAAAACGACGGGTAGACAATGTATAGTGTAATAAATATGGAATAAAAATAAATAAATAAATAAATAAATAGAGAAACACAGTAAAGTTCATGTCACATAATGGAAATCGACTAAAGCCAAATTCACTTTGGTGTGGTTTATTTGTTATATATAATATTATATATTACAGTATAAGGTTTTAAGAGAAGATAAAACTGCGTGACATGTGTGCCAGATTCCGTATAATAATAAAAACGTAGCCGGTAAACTCCAGTCACGTATTATTTTACGGTTTTACGGAGACGAGAAGCCTCCAAAAGACATAGTACCATATTATACGCATATATTTATATGGTGGAAGGAAAACGTTTAAATATTAATAAAAAGTTATTGAATTATAAACGTATATAAGAGTATAGTCGGCAGCACACTTCTCGTGGTACGGGTGAAATATGTGTATTATACATAATATAGGTGTACGTGTTATATAGCTATAGTGAAATATTTATGAATTATTAAAATATTATTTGATTTCGAATTTTACGCTGGTTAAAATATTCTCGACGATATATTTTCAATATCCCTACGCATCCGCAGCAATGCGTCAATAAAATTGTCATTGAAATGGTCCGCGAACCAATTTATACATAAACCTATATCGCGTTTGAATTATGCGCAATGTCAGAATATGGTGTTGGAATATTTAACGAGCCGGAATGCTGATATTATATACACCTCGATGGTATATATAATAAAACTCGTGTTCCCAATATATGGCATGTGCTATAATGTAAAATAATTATAAATTTATAATTCCGTGTTTATTTCCGTCGTCCCGTAAATTCACGCTTAATTATTATCACTGGAGCTTACTTAAGGAAATATTTTAGAAACGTACGAGAGATGCACAAATGCAATGCTCAGACATACAATCCCATATACGGACAGACCAATAATGCCAACGCAATTAGATTAAAAGTAAAATTAAAATTATTATTTACATTATTGTAGAATATATACTACAATATATAGATATACTATGTATATATACTACTATATTATATATATATCCGTGTGCCGTGTGCGTTTAAACTTTTCGGTACTAATAAATAAATATATATATTGTATTCGGTTATTATCATTTTGAACCAAATGAAGTTGATAATATTCAATATATTATATAGTATATAGGTAATGGTCCATTTATAAGCCCACAAAATATTATCCCCCACCATTTTTTTTTCGTTTTTACACTATGTGCACATTAAAAACGAACAATAACATATGATTTCGTAGACCCACATTCGCGTAAACACACTCAAAATATAGAACGTATGAGGGAATCATTAAAACGGAGAAATAAGATACCGTCAAGGGACGGGCCGTTATTTCATTTAGCTGAGTTCATGTGGAGAAGTCGTCTTAACAACCGAAACCCATTCGACGCTATTTTGAGCGACATTGCAGAATTTTGGCCTAACATTTTTATATTAACTTCTATGTGTTTACGTAATTTAATTTTGAATTTTGAATTATTATTTTTTATTTTAATTAGGTATACTTCATAATAATTTTATCAACATTTTAAAAATATATACTCTAATATAATATAATTTGTTTATAATGTAAAAACGAAAAAAATATCGGGGGTAATATTTTTACGAGCTTATAATAGACCACAGTCTATATATTATAATGTACTTATTAAAATATAACTACTTTAAATTAGAGATTTGTTTTATTTTAGTACAAGGTTAGTTAAGTTATTTGCAAATGGCAAACAAGGTTTCCGAAAACCCAAAAACTCTATGAATCTAAAATATATATTATACTCGTTGAAAACAAATAATTATTCTATTTTTGATTTGATATTTGTTTTTCATTTCTTCAGATTAGATAATCACGATATGTACTACATGATAGTACTTTATTAGTTCAAACTACAGTTTAGAATCACTAACATACAAGACGATATACATCAGTGAGTTTGCTAGAAATTTTCAAGATGGTGCCTATAATATTTTTGTCGAGCTAACCAATTTAAAATGTTCATATTTTCTAAATGAACTTATTTCGATTTTGTCCATTAGTAAATAAACTTAATGTTATTAATGCCGTTTATTTTTTAGAACATTATTTTTATTAATTAAATTTAATGAAAATAATTATCTATAGTCTATTAATGGATGTATGAAATAACAGAAACTATTCTAACAAAGCAGCATGAAGTTAAAATGTTAGTATTCAATAGAAGTATGTTTTAAAAATAAAATGAAATTTGAACTATATCCATAAAAAGTTTTATTTAAACAAAAAATGAACCAATGTCTTCATTACTTATTCTCGTGAATAACAATTTATTGACATAAAATTTTATAATATGTTATAATATGTATTTATAATAAATATTATATATTACGTTTTTTAATAAAATACATCAATTGAAGCGAATAAGTCAAATTAATGTTTACGCTGTACTTATATGAATAATTTAAACGATTCATATGATGGAAGTTGTTAATAGAAGTTATTGTTAATATTGATATCGATCGAGGTAGGTAGCATATTAATAATATCTAATTGTGCTTGTGGGACAAAAATCACAAGAGTCACACTAATATTGAGGTTTTTGAAATTCAATGGATTTCCAATCTCATAATTTTAGTTAAAGAATAATACTAATATAGAAAATTTGAATAAAATAAAATAAAATACATGTTAAGTTTAAGAACAACCATAATGGTTCAGTGATGCATCGTTGTAGTTAATACTGAAAATTTTGTGTGATAACAACGTAACTATAATTCTTAAATTTACATGTTCATCATAGGGTCCCTAAATAATATATAAAGATAAAATGTTCGATGAAGACAGTTGCAAAAAACATCTATTCTAGGGTTAAGACTCATTTTTAAACGTATAATGTATTTATATAGATGATAAATCGATGGTATACCAATGTAATTATCTAGATAATTTTTGAAAATTCTTTGTATAATATATTTTATTATATTTTTAATTGGAAATCGTAAAAATGATATTATAAAATTAAAATTTTTAATACTTAATATACATATATATATTAATTAAAGTTAAAACACAATTAGTTATATTAATGTTAAAATTATCTAATCATAATATGATATATATAAAATAAGATTTTATTTAAGTTTGTTATTTAACATTAATTATTTTTAAATTGTGAAGTAATAAAAAACAAGTGTAACATATTATGTTTCAAAAACGTTTTTCATTACACACATATGACACACCATTTTTTATATGCATAGCCTATGATTAAAAGGTATTACTTTCATACAATTATAAAATGTAAAAATTAAAAGTACACATACAATTTCTAATTTGAATAGTATACCTATAATTAAATTTTGAGTATTATTTAATTAAATGTATAGGTAATTTGGTCTATTATTATGACATTAGTTAAATGATGGGTATTTAATTTAATTATAATAAAAGTACGAGATCATATTTTACCGTAAACTTTTTTTCATGTAAATATTATATTAGATAATTAAGTTTTAATAAAATTATTTGTGTTCAAATGTATCGTATTTGACATAATATATAATAATTTTTTCTAGACAATTTAATATACTGTTTTGAATAATTTTTAAAAGTATTTAACCCTTTAAAAAATTGCAGGTATTAATTATATTTGTATAAGAAATGTTTATTATGTTAATAATATCCATCAAATCTCTCAAACCTCAATGTAAATTGGCCAATTTTAATTTAAAATAATTACAATTTTTTATTGTTTAATTGTTTATTGTTTATAATCAACTAATTAGTAACATATGTTATTAATTATTATTGTAATTATTACTTAATGTTCCCATTTTGAAATCTAGTATACAAATATTTATGAAAAAAGTATCTAAACATATTTGGAATACTTTTTGTTATGTATTCCAAATACTTTTGGAATACTGTAATTATAAATTATTCGAGTGCATATTCTCAATTTTTTTTTTTATATATATTTTATCCGATTCTGTATATGAATAATAATAAAAATAACAAGAATAATACATGTACCTATATCATATGAATTGTCATAAATAGTTATAATACAATGTCTGAGTTATCGTAATGTTAAAAAAATACCTATTACCTATGGTGACCAATACAATTTGAAACCCGAAACGTTCATATTATATCCCAACTAATTATGAGTAGTACTACTTTAACTGCGACTACCGTTGTAATAACTAAGTAAACAATTATATAGGTATACTATAGTATACACTCATTTTAAATCCTAATAAATTACTACCTGTACAAAATTTAATCAACTATGTATATGAAACATTGGTAAAATAAATTATAACAATAAATAAGACACACGGTGCATAAATAAATTAGCGTTTCTTCGTAAAATATTAATTACGAAATTCAAAGAATTTTTGATCTCCTTACTTATTTTTTAAAGTTTTGATACGTAAATTGTTTTGATTTGTATTAACAAAACTTTAAACAAGAATTTCAAAACTCTGACTGTCGATAAACTGAAAAAAACTTCAAAAATAAAACTAAAAGAAAAAAAAATGTTATAAATATTAATATTTGGGAGACTTATTTCTAAAAAAAATTATATTTATTCTGGTTAAAACACTAATGAAAAATCAGTAATTGAGAAAATGTCAATGAATTGAAAGAAGTTATATTATATATGTCAATAATAATATGCAGAGAAGAATAATTTAAAAATGTGGTCAATAGGGTCAATAGAGTATTTTGTTCGTACGGTAGGATACTGGAGGTGGACATATTGAATTTAAAAATAATGATTAATGAATTATTTCTATCAAACTATTCTGAATATAAGAGTAATGTACCTTATATAAAAATATTAGGTATTAAAACCAGAAAAAACCAAAAATACATAATTTCTATGTAGTCCAAAATTGGAAAAATCTTTAAAAATTTGATCACGTTAAATGATAATGAAAAACATATTGGATGTCAATGTCAAAATCAAATATTAGGTATATTATGTAGATAGGTATATCCATAATCGAAAACATAAGTCTATAATGGATATTATTTTTGTATTTAAACACTTTTTTTGTAGAAAATTTCAACCATATTCTAGGATCATTACTTATGAAAAAATAAATAAATAACAATAGTCGATTAGGCAGAAATAATGTTTTTCTCGGTTGAATAGAAGTATTTGGTACTTTTTCATTATGCGTTAAAAAACTAAAATATTTATTGTTGGAAAAAAAATTTGTATTAGAAATATGACTACTTGAATATATTTAAAAAAAAAACATTTTTACATTTGAAGTGTATCTTGAGAATTTTACTAACTGGTATAGTACATCTTCAATAATTAAATAATGAACATTAAATCAACAATTAAATAAGCATTGAATTTTGAAGAATAACACTCTTATATTTTAGGTCTAAGTAAACTGAGGAATGTTTTGGTTTTACAATTTTGTATTTTTAAAGTTTGTACTCAAAGATTATATTAGAAAGATAGGTTCGATTATTAGATGCTTGCCATGTTTCCTGTAACAATTTGCATCTAGTTGGCATTTGGTACTTTAAAGCGATCATATTCCCAATTTTTTAATTTTTTAAATATATTATATAAAAAAAGAAACTAAAAATTAAGAAAAAACGACAAAACTCATGATTATGTTAAGATCGAATATGGGTATTCGTTGTAATTTTGTAAATAATGATCTTAAAATATTGAAATATTCACATAAATTGTATTTAAATAAAATATTAATGTAGGTAAACATTTTTCCGAATTTTTTTCCCAATAATTTCGGGCTATTTATAGAAATTTTAAATATTCAAGTTTTTTTGTCATAGAATAGTCAATTATTGACAGTAAGTTATACTCATGTTATAAATACACCAAAGCTTTGCTCAGAATCGTTTTATCTAAAGAAATGATTTATCATTGCTTTCACATTCAATAAATCCACCACTAGTATCCTATCTAACGAGCGGAGTGCTTCAACCCTTACTGATCAGTTTTTTATTAAACTTACTTTTTACTACTTATAGATTTAGTAATTACAACAGTTTAAATATAGTATATTATAAAAAGATGTACATAAATGTATAATATATAAATAAATAATATAAATTATATACGAGTATTTGATATGAGTGTACAGTGAATATACTATTTAAAATACTCGTGCCATTAATGAAAGGATAAATTAGATTTTGATCTTATTATTTATATTATGTGCATAATTTGTTAATGCAAGTCTTATTTTCTAAAAATAATTTAAAATAAGCAGAATAATATAATAATGTATATGATTAAAGAAACGAGTAAGACATCAAAATAGTTATTAATATTAAATTATTAGTTCATATTATTATACTTTTTTTGTAATAAACACAAAATTTATATTAAAATACATAAAAGAAAAAAGGTCGTGGGGAAAGAATATTTATTTTTTTTAAGAAGAAGAAGAAACTGGTATTGAATATTTATTTACGATTTTGGTTAGACATTTTTTGTATTCTAATCGTGCAGTCAGATGCGGAATTGGATTTGCTTTTTTGATTAAAACAAACTATTGTTTTATAACCTAAATCACTAAAAAAAACGAATAATAAATTATTAAAATACTATATGATTATTATGCGGTATAATGTTTTGCTTTATATACATAAAAATATTAAAAAATTTAGTAAAAAAAAATAAATATTTTCCCTTCATTTTCACCGTCTTCATATTTTTTGATTACAAAAATTTACAATAAGTATAATAGATTATAATAATATTTGTGGTTAGTTTTTTGACTGAAAATGACAAATTAGTTGTTGAAATACGTACACGCAAAATAAAAGTGTATAATATTATGATTTCGGGTATATAATAAAATAATATTAGATATTTAGTATTTTGACACTTTTATTAAATTACGTACATTATGATATGAATGTGATTATAACACAGATGCCATAAAGATGTCTAATTTAAAAATAAATAAAAATTGTATTAAAATTAATGGTTTAAAAAAATCTAAAATCATCTTGTACCAAACTTATTAAAAATTTGATGATTTTATAAGGAATAACTCATTTATAAATGAGTATATAAATAATATACATATATTTTATTAATATATTCATATATAAGTCGCATATACGAGTACAAGAAGCTGTGTGGAGCAGTGATAGACCGTATATATAATGACGTATAAAACTGAAGAAGAAGAATAAGAAGAGACAGAAGATAATACATTTGCAAAAATAAATATATATTTTAAGAGTTACAATTATTTGATTACAGAAATGGTATTATTTTGTCATACCTATAATATTATAATATTTAGATTTATTAAGTTTCCAAAGTTCCAAAGATTTCTGTTAATTTGTTATATGGAACTACAATCGTATACTTAAATATAAAATAATACCAATGTAGTTAAATTACAGATATACATGGAGAGTTAGTAAGATGTAATATGGTGATGGAACTAAATGGAACTAAAAACATTCCATTGTTGTTAGGTACCCTATTTAAAATAAATATTTTTAAATTAAAAGAAAAATTCTGAAAAAAAAATTAAAAAAATACACGAATTAATATAAACTAACAAATATCGTTTATAAATATATTAAGTAAAACATTTATTTCTTAATAATTTATGTAATTAATGTTATATTAATACAATATTAATTATTAATATTTATAAGGAGAAAAAATACTGCTGCAGTTTCAATAACATCTATTTCAGTTCGTGTTAGACGTTTAAAAAAAACCATTTTAAGTATTTATTCACGTACAAGTATCGTGTTGCTGCAGATGACTACAATTTTTATATAAAAAACATCGAGTAATACATTTTTATAGTAATAAAATATGAAATCAGTAATGTGTGGTATATTAAATATTTAATGTGCGGCTTTCAAAAATAGAAAATCCGTCTGTTAGTTATACACGTTGTATAATTAGAAAAAAAAATTTCATATGCAGTTAAAAAAAAAGTATAAAATCCAATACGTTAAATAATTCAAAATATATGTTGGTAAATTAATGTATAAGTTGATCACGATGGGCAAGCATATTTCAACTTAAAAATACATGTTACGTTCTAAATATTATGAATTATATACTTATATTTGAATTGGCATGCAAAATAGATGAAAATATCTGTAATAGAGAAAAGTATAGCGAAAACCAGAGAAGATAGTATACAATATATATATATATATATATATATATATACATACATACATACATACATATTATGTACTTTAAAAGAGAAGCTGACTGAAAATTAAGTATAAAAGTGTATTATATGTTATCAATAAAATGTAGGTATTTTAATGACTGATCGAAACTGGGTGTGACAAAGTTTTGATGTATCGTGAACTGTAATACGTTTTTTCATAATATTTTAGCAAATAGTATAATATGGTAGTTTCAGACATTTTAAATACATATAAACAGCGTATAATAGGAATAAATACCATATACCAATAACAATATGATCTGTTCAATATTTCAAATTTTGTTTATTTCATAATTTTTATACTTTTTAGAGGACGTCGTACTATACATCTTCAATGAAGGATTTGCATTAGCATTTTTATTTTTTATCAACAAACTAACATGATAGAAATACACAAAAAAAAAAAAACAAATTATAACTAATGCAAATAACATTATCTAATTCCATACGTAACCGTTTTTTGATATATTTATTTTTTCGAGATTTATAGTTATTTAAATAAAATAAAAAAATAAAGATTTTTTGAACAAATCATAAAATGCATACAAATTTACATATTATCGTAGAGCGCTAGATAACTTTGTTCCCTATCATTTATTTTTTATCCTATCTATATACGATATTCTCGAGTTGATAAAATTGAAAAATACGTAAATATGTTTTTTTAAACAAACATCATGATTATACGATAATAGAAAATCATATTGACGTAAAACTATTTTTAAATTACTTTAAAAATATATTTAAATATTTCTATGTTATTGAATATTTATTTTTATTAAAATATCTTTAAAATTGTCTATACAGAACTTATCAAAAAATTGTGCGTACGACGCCTTCTTAACCTATAATATTATTAAAATACTTTTTACAAAATAAAACTTTTAGGAAATTAAAATGACAAAAATTTTAATTGTATTCAATTTTTTTTTAATAAAAAATTCAATATAACTATTTTTAAATAGGATTTTTATAGTAATTACTTGGATGCAATGAATTATTTTTTAAAATGTTTAATGTTTATAAAAATTTGAATTTTATGTTCATCTTTAATATCATTATGTTTTAAAATGTAATATACCTAGGTATGTGGTTTTTATGATAATAGAATCATGTACCATTTTCCATAACAAACAATAAATGTCTGGTATCTATATATATATATATATATATATATATGCAATTTTTTAATACGTACCACTTAATCTAAATAAATCAAGTCAAAAATTGAAAATCATGCTAAATTTGGTACAATGAAAAAAGGCCAAATAAGACGGCTATATTTGCAGAATTTGGTAATAAATTTAGGCGTTGTAGTTAACAGCCCCCAGAAATCTCCAGAAAAAATAATTTACTATTTGATTTTATTTACAAAAATTTTATTGTGATAAAAGAGTAAAATTTCAAATGCCATATACCTAAAAAATAACGGATTTTTCCTATTGTGAAAAAATGTGTGATGATTTGTATTGTTCTCCAAGTGGATAATATTGATAACTTAATACAGCGTTTAAAGAGTAGAATTTTAAATTTCAGAGATATTATACATTTTTTGAGTATAAAATGTCTAAAATTTTACAACGCTAGTCATATCTTTCTACTTTGTTATGCTATTTACTATATTATAGGAAAATGTGAATTGATATTGGATTTTAATTTTAATTAATTATAAACTTTGACAAGCTAAATTTTTCCTAAATTTTTTTTTACAAATGGCTTATATTAATATAATATTCAAGTTCCTAACTAGTTTAATTATAGTGCGACAGTGAAATATTTATTTATTTATTAAGATACTATATTAGTATAAAAGTATAAAAAAAAGTATTGCAATTTTTTAAAAGTGGTGCAGGTAAAAATATTGAAGTTTATAAACGTTACATTTATCTGATATATTTTTTTTTAATTTAAAAAAAGAAACCATAATATCTTGACAGGGTATTGAAAATTAATTTTTTGCGAATGGATAAAAAGAACCTTAATCTATTTTATAATCGACGATTCGGTTTCTATAAATTCGAAATACAAACTCATTTTAGTATTTATAATAAACTTCTGGTACTTAAGTTGTATTTGAGTATATATATATAATATGTACCTACTTTATTATGATTTATAATGAATAACGTAATATCGTTTGAGTTCTTATGTACCTATATATAAAAAAAAAAAAAAAACACTCTAAAATATACCCTATGTTGAAAAAATAAAAATAATAACTATTAAAAATATAATATATATATAATAAAAAAGTTATTATTGAAACATAATTTTCGGCGCTCGTGAAAATCATCAGCGCGTTTAACTGAACAATAATTATTGAAATATTTTTTCTCAATGGAGAAATAAAATTTTATCATAAATTGAAAACTAAAATATTTTATAGTTCATTATTATTATTTCAGTTATAAAGCAACGAATAACATCGAATAATAAAGAGCTATTACTTTCATTACTATTATCTCAACAATATACCTAATAAACAATAATAATATTAAGTTTAAATTACAGATTTTTTGTAATTTTTAAAAATAAAATTCAATGATGTTATTGTTCACTCTAAAATACGCATAGATGTTAATAATAGAAATGGCGAAACATGATAGCATTTTGAACTCAATGTTTATTTTGGGTTTATCGATATCGTTGTAAAAATATTCATTGTATATGATAAAATAATAGTAATTTTGTAGAATTCTAGAATAAATATTTTATAGATTAAGTTCATTTTGCAACTTTTTAAAATATTTATTTATATATAAGAAATACATGTTGAATGATTTATTTAATTATTTCATGAGACAAAGTAGTCAAATTACAAGACCTTAAATATATATTTTGAAATTAAACGTACTTTTGTTATAAATTAAATATTACTTTTGAATAAATGAAGATTTTTTGAATTTATCTATATAATATGCCTATTTGTACTTTATTTATCAAACTATAATTAATTTACAAATAACCCCCAAACATTAATATTATGTGACCTGGTCACTACTATATCAGGAAATTAAATATTTAAATTAATTTATTTTACTTTTAAAAACACATTTCAAAACATTAAATATTTCATGTATACGTATACATAGGGTATTTCTAAATTATCATTTTATATAATTTCAATTTAAATGATACATATAAATAAATATATAAAACTTATTGAAAAATATTAATTTATTTAAAAAGATTTATTTTGCTTATTTTTTAATAAGTTGAATTTCATTTAGATATTATTTATGTATTTATATGTTAGATATTTATTTATACATTTTATGAATAGGTACGTCAAAATATATATGATAATATCATATATCATGAATATATGTAAAGATTTAAAAAATGTTTGTAATATTGGTTATAATTGAAATATATTTATGTTTAAAAAAATCTATACAATTTTTTTAGTCGATTATAAAATTAATAGTTATAATAAATACATGGAGCATGCATAAAATTAAATTCGTTTTTAGGGATTTTAAAATAGTTTGTGAGATTTTTTTAAGTATAGATGATTAAGTTTTAAAATCCTATGATATGTGCTGACGTATTAATATTCGCTTATTAACACTACAACGATTTTGGTTGTATTTTTAAAATTTCAAGAAAATCATTTAAAAGCTTGATCTAATAATTAATAAATGATATATTAATTAATAAATGAATATCATGATTAATTTGTGATTAGTATTTTTTTTTCAATTTTAAATTTGAATATTTGTCACACCCGATATATGAAATGAAGTGATTAGATTAAAGGCCAAAGAATAATAATTATAAGAAGACTTTTATAACACAGAGGAAAAATTAGTGTTTTTGAAAAAAGTGTGTCTGTCAATATTATGGTAAGCTCTAACCTAACAAGGGCACCGCGTCAGAGGATTCTGGCAACACTTCTGCCAACCGCAATAGGTAAACTACTTGTGAAAGCAGTATTGCCACACCTGTAACACAAATAATGTTAAAAGTAACCGGTTTTTTGTACCGAATATTAACTATGATGATGTAGTGAGTACATATTATTAAATTATTATATCGAATACAATCCTTATTCTAAATTTGGCTTCTTCGCATTTCACGATCTTATTAAACCATTATAAGATTGTAATATAATATTTGACGTAGAGTATCACGAGTAATTATAATAATATAATATTATATCTGTTTTTGGATAAATTTTTTCGTCATAACACTAATAAATGAAAGAAATGTTTAATTTTTATTGATTTTATAAATTTAAAATATATATATTGTATATTGAAATATATTATAATATTATATAATATTGGTGGAATCTTTTTCATTTTTTAAATGTTTAATAATTATAAAGTATAATATATGTTATAATATCAACATATTTCATTATAATTATATATTATTACCTATCGATTTTAACTCACGATGGTTCTTCGACGATTGTACATAATATTATATTTGACTGAGCTGCAAAAAATACATCGATATAATATATATATATATATATATATATATAAACGTATTACGATGCAGTGTTGTTGTTAAAAATTGTTTAAACACATTAAATATACGTCTCGTCTGAAACCACAAGCTGTATTATATGATTTTATTATTAGTTTTTTTATGCCTACTATTTTTTAATGGATTAGAAAAGGCAAACAAATACAATCACAAACTGCAAATTCACATCGATATCAATATGCAAAAAGACACACAAATATTATTGTTCAAAGAACAAAACAAAAATAAATATATATAAAAAATATCTAAAACAATAAAAAAAAAAGAGAAAAGTGAAGTGAGAAAAAGCACTCGAGCGAAAGAGTTAAATGGAGTATAATATAGGTACACTAAGGCAAAGCCGTATTATAAAGTATTTCATTATTTAAAATTATATTTATAATTTATGGTTGTAATATTCAAACACATAATAGAACTTTATCAAGAGTATACGGCTTAGCCTCAAGTGTTTTTTTTTTTTGTTATAAAATAGAAATCGTACAAAATCAATTATTATTCAAATCAACTTTTTGAATTGATTTTAGTTAATTGATTTGTTATTTTTATATTTAGAAATAAATCATCTATTGATTTTATATATTTTTAAGAACCTACTTTAAAATACAATTTTTTTAGTGTAATTAATTTCGTGTAAGTATATGATAATCGAGAAAAGTAATGTTATCAATAATGAAATTAAAATATAGTACTCCTCAAGTAACAGGTATTATTATAAAAATAAAATAATACTAAAAAAGTATATCATATTTATATAACACATACATACCTACACATTCTATTTATAAATGTATACATGTAAATATGTAAGTTGGACTTTTCAATTTCTATATATTTTATAAGTGGTTAATAATATTATTTTTGAAAAATAGTAACAGACCGAGTTCTCTGGCCATTTATATAATATTATTAGGTAAGCAATATTTGTAAAAACATGTGTTTTGTACGATTTCTAATATTATATTATGATTCATTCAAATGGTGAAAAAAAATATATAAAAATATATATTCTATTCAAAATATAATTAGAAAGATAAAAATGAAATTGTAAACATCACTAAATGTCACAATAGAATTGTAAAAAAAATTATTATTTGGGAGGATTATAGGGTATTTTATGGTACCTAGCAAGGGTATCGCGTCGGAGACTTGTGGAAGCGTTTCCGCCACCAAATTCAGGAACACTGTCAGTGATAGCAAGATGGTCACTCCTGTAACAACCAATTTATTTTTATGACCTAGAAAATACATTTGGGAACAATTTTTTGATAAAACAATGTTTTATTTTAAATTTTATAAATTAGTTTTCCGACTATAAGTTATGTTATTGATAACTATTGTATTTGGAATATAATGCGTATTATAATATAGCTTGTCCAATGAAGTGGTTCCTCCAAGTACCAAATGACAATGACATATTTTGTCATCATGCAAGTTGAAATCTTTTCTTATAGTCCTACCTATGAGGGGAACCGCTTCGGACGTAGTTGGCATTGACTCGGCGACCAGATTCAAAAATACCGTTAGTGACAGTAGTATAGTTATTTCTGAAACGAATACTTAGATTATTTTTACCTAATGTGATGTTTCGTAGGCGTTTATACATAACATCCCAAACGAGAAATGAAGCAGACAATTTCGTCTTAAAATTATTTATGTTTTTTTAAGACGTCATACTCGTAATAAAACTTTTTATTGCACAAAACTATATTTTAAAAGTGCATTTTTTAATAGTAAACTATAATTAGTAGTTATAAGTAACTAAATATATATTTTATTCAAAAGTATCAGATCATTTAATAATTAGAAATTAGAGAAAATAATATAACTAACTGAATATATCAAATTAATTTTAAAATATCCACATCAAGAATGGTCAAAAGAACAATATAAACAATTTACTTTTTATTTTTTTTACTAATAGATTTAATATTTATTACATTTAATTTAATTTTTAATATTATTGGTATTTAATGAAAAACAGACTAAAATGTTTTGTCAAGATAATAATATTATGTATATTGTCGATATCTCGACCCATAATTTTGTTTTCAAATAACAATTATTATACAATAAAACTGTTTTCTTTCACAAACGTTATATAAATTGAAAATATTGTATTTTAGTAAAATTGAAATTATTTTTGTAAAAAATATATAAATGATCATACGAATATTTAAAAATTTAATGGAATACGATATATAATAAATAGAAAATAATGATTGTTTTTATTTTATTTTTATTGTATCTGAAACATTTTCATGTGGACATTTTCCAGAATCTTTTATTAACTATAAAGAACCATTATTAAGTATATGGAATTTGTGAACTGATTTTAAGTTTTTTAAAAAATTTAAAGAGTAATTAAATAAATTTAAAAAAATAACTATATATATATATATATATTATTACTTTTTATAATATATATATATATATATATATGATTTATAAACCATAATATTATATATCACATTGCATTAGGACATGTTGACAGTTTAACGAGTACCCAACGTATTAAAATTAATTTTGTAACGAGAAGACCTAAATAAACGAAAAATTCGCTCTCATTTGAACAGTGTTTGTATGATGTACATGGGCATAACATAAATGCAAAATCTCTGGATTCTCGTCGTCAAAAGTCGAACAATTTTTTGTGTTTGATGATTATAATGGATATAAATCTATTATCCTTAACGGAGTCAGAAAAGGTCCTCTCTCTCTCACTCTCTCTCTCTCTCTCTATCTCTCTCATTCACTTTTGCATTCTCTTGAACATGACGTTTATACGTAACTGTGGATTACACGTAATATCATCAAAAGTGCCTGGAAATTCTTTTATCCCTTGTTAGTGTTTATTTAAGTGCCAGCGAAGAATAAATTGTCGATCTGGATTTCATTTTATCCGTGTATATCACCTCTATCTTTATTCGTTCTAGCTTCGTATTTTTATTTTATCCGCTTTATTACAGTATCTCTCAGTGTCCACGGTGCATACCATTGCTTTCACACCACCGCGGTCGGCTGTAATAACACTTTTATTTTATATTACCCATTTTTGATATTGTTTCTTTACCTAGGGTAAGCTTTTCGCCACAGTCCGGAGGCAGCGTAAAGCCCAGGAGAGCCATGGATGAAATGAGCACACATGGCACGATCAGGTTGAAGAAATAATACAACGTCCTCCGTCTAATCTTTATCGTGAACGTGATGTCCACGTACGGTTCTGGGCAACAACCATACGTTATCACGTTCTTTTTCCCAGGCATACCTGTAACACGACGTATATTATTGCATAACATGTATGACATACCAAAAACAATATGATTATTTAACACACAGTCATCAGTATATATTGAATATACCTATGCCTATACATATACGTCAAAAAAATTTCCTGTTAATTTTCATTAATTTTTGATACATGGATAATATTCTAATAATCTATTATGAAGGTTTCAATAGCATTTTTCATAAAAAGAAACCTCACCAGAAAAACGTTATATTTACAATTTCAAATCGTTGATATTTCTAATGACTTTATAATTATTTTTTAATCTATTAAGACTCGATTTAAAAATAATTATCTTGATGTAAAATTTGAATGCACCAAAAGTGTGAAATGGTATAAGATTGTAGACTAAGAATATAATTTTTGAAAAGGAACATTATCAAGTCCGAAATTCTTACGAGTTTTTGCAATTTTAGATTACCCATGATCACCATTTGAATTTAGACGTTTTACAATTCCCAATAACGATTTGTTTTTCCATGCATATCTACATGGCACATGGTCAAATATTGAAAGTTGTAGGAATCGAAAATACATGCTTCACTCGTGATTAATTTTACGTTACTTGCTGAAGATTTAGAAAAACTATTATAAAAATATTTTATTATGATTAACGGAAAATGTTTTAAAAGTAATATTTTATCAATATTTATTGATATTTTCAAGAAAATACTTTAGATAAGCTATTATGCAAATATTTTATTCGGATTAACAGGAAATACGATAAATGAAAATGTAATCTTAAATCTAAAATATTTTTAATATATATATATATATAAAATTTGATACATCCCTTCCCAGACATCCGGTTTCGTAATTATAAATGATAGGTACCTACCAGGATTTTTTTTTATATTTTGTGATAGTTATATTACTATGAAGATTACCCAGAACTAAAAATATTAGGTCAGTCCAAGTAATACTGAAAAAAATTTATATTAAATAACAAATTAGTAATGACTGATGATTCAGCTATAGTCGGAAGAATGAAAAGGGGCCGCTGATGCAGTGGTGCGAACGACCTTGACGTTTATTTTTATCAGGGTAACATGAAATAGTTTTTAGTGCTACAAGCCAATATCAGGATAACGTTCCACAACTCCCTAAAATAAAACAACAATAGCCAAAAGGTTTCATTTGTACCCAGAACGAACTTCTAAAGGAAATAATAACGACGTATACAAAAACGTAGCGTAACATACGTTGTACACATACCTCAAGCATGTCTTAGTTTAAGAACCCTTCCTTATCAGGAAAAAAATAGTTGCCAACATATTTGTAGCGACCATTTTTCATTATCCTGACTATTGTATTATTATAAAACTATTTATTTAGGTTTTTTTAGATTTAGACGTATATAGATTACCCATTTATTTTATTAATTTACACCACAACCATGATGACATGAGTATATTATTATACACTGGCATTACTATTATGACACTCTTCTAATTTACACAAAAATTACTTGATTTTTATCCCAAGAAATATTGATTTTCCGTCATTTTTTAGTAAATATGGTTCTTATCCATAATTTTTTTTCTAATATTTTTTTTACCAACAAATTTAAAAAAATCCTTTTTTTTAAATTTTTAACTCAAACCTGAATTTGTTTTATATATCATTTTATGCAATAAAACGTAATAATTTAGTAAAAAGTACTGGTAATCTTAAGAAAATTACGAACGAACTGCTTAGTAAAAACTGAAAGCTTATAAATTATAAATACGTATATCAAATAAATATATCACATAATTACAATGATCATAATGATTTCATATGATAATATTTACAGAATAAGATAATCCTATATATTTTTTTACAATAATAAATTTCATGCAAACATTGTTAGGTAAAATTTGGCAAAAAAATAATGTTATATTATACGTATATAATGAAAATAAGTTTGGTTATTCTTATCATTATATTAAATATTAACATTAAAATAGGTATTGGGTATAAGTACTTTCCAAACTTTAAAATAAAAATATAGTGACACAAATTAAAATTAATTAAACTAATAGAATTTTATATTTTAATATTTTTACTTTTTTTAAATTATTTTAATTTATTTTATATTTATAGTACCTACACTTAATTTTAAATTATCGTTAAATAAAATCATACTATTTTTTCTTCGTTTTTTTGATAATATGATGAATAATTTTAATGCATTATTTCTTTTAATGTTACGTTTCAATTTTTGCTAATTTAAGATTAGTGTTTATAGTTTTCCGTTACATACGTTTTTTGATTTTTTTTTCCAATTGCTTTTTTAAAAGCTTAATTTTATGATTATAGCGTATTCAAGCTCCAATAATAATAATATATGTATAGATGTCTAGGTAAGAATATTTATTAATTATAATTTATTATTAATATTAATAACATATATTGTAAAAACAATTTTGATTATAAATTTCCAAGAGACACTCGTTTACGCATATAATATTATCATAATTTAATACACAATAAGTAATACTATTAACTGAATACTATATAAAGTGGATTATATTTTTTTTATCGTGTATATTGGATTATGAAGAATGATATGATATATTCTAATTTTAAACTTTGCGCTTTATATTATTAATACCGTGTTCTTTCCGAAGACGTGTGTAAAATATGATATATTGAATCCATATTAGGTATATGTAGTTGATACATCATATGATCCGTATAATTTAGTGATAATTAATAGTTTAGTTCAATGTTCGAATAATACGATGATTTCGGTTTAATAAATAATAATAATTTTACAGTGTGTACCACTAAAATTTACCAATTGTATTATAATCTAGGTTTTTTTTAAAAAAATAAATAGTTAGTGTAAGATGTATTTTTATAAAGTATTTATCAAAAAGAAGACATGGATGTACATTGTATGTATATAAAGAGTACACTTATTGTTTTCACAAATCAGTAAATATGTTTATTAAAAAGAATAAAAAAAAACAAGTACCTAGTAATTAATTTATAATTAATTTATCAAATCAACAGGAAATTTTATAAATCATAATATATTTTGTGAAGTATTGTTTCAAATAGTTTAACCATAAAGTATAATAATAAATACTGAGAAACTATTTAATAATGAGAAGCTATTATATTTATTTATAGTGTTTTCGTTATTTTTTTTTATTAATTTTTACATATTTTAAAGTTTTCGAATCATATAATTGATTAAATATCGAAAATAATGAATTACAAAAACAGATTATGAAATACAAACGATTTAAATTTAAATTATAGAGTTTTTCGAAATTCAACATGTAATTAATATAAATATCGTCTAAATTCGGTATTTATAGTCCTATAAAAAAAATTTAAAAAGCTTTTTGTCGAAAAAACTATCAATTCTATAAATAGTTATAAATCATTAGTTTAAAAAGAATCAATATTGTTTTCATAATTCTTTAGATTTAATTACGATGAGAATATATCTATACAATCTTGAAGGGATAGTTTTAAACTATATCACGAACCCAGTACCCGCAAGTGGGCTATGAAACATGTTAAAAATGCAATATCCGAAAAATAATAGTGAACAATTAGAAAATGGATCGATACAGAATTAATAATATTTTTATTTTCATAAAATTTGACAATAAAGTTGATATAAGCAAAATAAAATATAGGACTTAACTACAATAAACGAAAAACTTAACAATATATAATAAGAAGATATCAGTGTAGCCATTTTAAAGTGGTTCCATACAGAAAAATCATTGTAAATTTCAAGAAAAGGAAAACGTACCTAACAATTGAAAACTATTTTTATACATTTTAAAAGAAATTACAAGTGGCCTCTAGACAATATCAGTTTATATTGCTATTGCTTTATTAATATATATAACATTTTATTGAAAATATAAGTTTCGAATTTTTCATTTTTATCAATTTCAAAACATCGCCAAAGACAAAACATAATGGAATTATATAGAAAAAATAACTATCAAACGCCCTATGAAGGGATTTTTTTCGACTTACCTATACACTATATATATACTTATATTCATAGTTTATTTTATGAGTTCTTAAAATAGAGATTAATTTCTATTGTTTTAAAAAATTATAAATCTTTAAACAAATATATTATATTCATATATATATATATCTAAAAACAGCTACATTAGGTACTAGGTAATAATTGTTGCCAATCAAATTACTAATACGAGTTTTACATTCATATTTTTTTTGTGCTGATATCTTCTTAATATTAGTACTATACAGGTATGAATATGAAATGTAATAATCATTTCTTTTTCGCATTAAAACAATAATAATATTAGTCAATATGTTAGTGTTAAAAAATTTACGTAAAACTAACTTATGCTTTTGAAAATATTATAATATTTTCATATTGAGCTTTACTGTACAATTAATTTGGCAGTACGCGTACGTGCCACCCGATGTAAAGCAATCAAGAGCATTATTGCATGAATATAAATCATTTTACACATTTGTATGCACGCAAATTTACGGGTAAGATAATAGATTTGTGCAGTATAATATAATTATTAATACACGGATTTAAAGTTTACAATATAGATTATGCTGGTTCAGTTTGTCTATAAACCCTGTTCTCGTATTATTCATTATTGTACAAAAGTATGTCTAAATTATTATACTTATTAGGTATTATTACGAGTATACTACCGATTATTACAGGGAAATGCACATATATTCTAATATATTATACTGTTAATAGTATAATAATAATATACGTTGTCAAGGCTTAGGCTATTATGAGTAGGGACGATCTAGTCAAAAAACATCTAAGTATAGTCGTCAAGTGACAAAAATCGTGTATTATTTTCAAATTTTATATTTTTCATAGTAGTGTTTCTGTGTAATTTAAACTAATATCCCATTATATATATATATATATATATATATATATATAATTTATAATTAAATTATTATTATTATTATTATTATTATTATTATATATATAATTGATAAAATGCTGGGGAAATATTTCTAAATGTAACAAATCGTTTTTGGGACAATTAACTCACATTTTTATAATATTTTTAAAAATATTTCTTGTGTTAAAAAAATTTTACGTCAATTAAATTACAAAAATCCGGTGTGTAGGAGTCGTGGTATGATATTATATTAAACTTGACAAGGTGGGAGGTGATGGAAAATCCACAATAAATTATTACTTGTGACTTGAATCGTACACTTTACCTTCTGAGACATATCATCATCACGAAGTTTTTTGATCCATTTTTTTCGGAATTCCAGCGAAATTATACATTGAAATAATAAACGTTTTGGAAAAAGTGTAAATTACTATAAATAAAATTATGAATAAAGGTATTCGTGAGTTTTTTTTTTTACATAATTAGAGAAATATACGTATAATTTTGTATTAAATGTTGAGGTCTGATAACTCAATTGCCCATTTAAGAATATACAAATCTCAAAATCTACAATTGATTTAAATAGCCCAAAATTGGTGAAAAGACTTCGGAAACTTCACTACGTCAATGAAATACTAAACTATATGTAGGATATACATTTAAAGACTTTAGAATTATTAATTTATCAATAGGTAATTGTAATTTAAAATTCGAAAAGTCGGTTTGAAAACAACTTTAAATGGATCGTGATAATTGCAAAATACATTGCTTACATGCTAAGTAACTTTACGGACGTGCTATAGTAATATATTCAATTATTCACACGTTATAATGTTATTGGAATTTAAATGTTTAATATTAATAATTTTTCTTCGATTTGTATCATTAAAATATTTCCCTTGGCTGTTGACATTTGCATATTATATTAAAAAACAGTTTTTAATTTTATTATCGGTAAGTGCATATCAGTGTATGTGTGTATCTGTATTCATTCTTCGTAAGTGTTCATTGTACATGCATGTATATAAATTAATTCGAATGAAATTGGTATCTACTCGGATAGTCGGATAATTGTTTTTGAATAATAATTAACAATGCACTCATATGCGCTGCATACAAAATGCGCATCATAAAGAGACAGACAATTGCTTTCGAAGTGCACTATGTCAATCATTAATATTTTATACGATTAATAATAAGTAACTCCCAGCTCGTATAATTGGAATACCTATTATATCGATTTTAAGTGTCAACCGGATATTATAAATATTACATATATATATATATACGTAGTTATGTATGGTGTTTAATGTACATAATATACACAATAATAAACATCGTCTAACTACAATTTTTGTTAGAATGTAAGAAACCAAAGAATTAACAGTTTTACATAAAAATTATTTCCCAAACACTAACATACTCAGTTTTGCACTTTCACGTGTTAGAAGAGTCGAACATGGTTTGTGATGGCTACGACAGGCATAGTTATCAAATTATTGGACGGGTTTCGTAATTATGGCCGTCTTACACCAAAGACTAGGTACCACCAGCGAGAAAAATCACATTCGGGACCTCGCGCGCCGAAATACGCTCTTCGACCACTTGACCACAGTCAACCCGGTAGTGTAATAAACTATAACCTAAGAAAAAGTACCGGCTATTTAAAATTCGATGTAATCATAGAATAAATTTAGTTGCAATTATGAATTGATCGACTGAATCTCAATTAATTTATTTATATTGATCGGATAATTATAAACAATGTATTTTAAAACCTAATCTCATAAAAAATATACAATAAATTATTGTCGTATATTATGTTATTTTCTTTATTATTTTGGAACGATTTAAAATTTCTTTATAATTATAAATTAATATTGTGTCGAAATTCACTAAAAATTGTTTTTCGAATACACTTATTATAATTATAGGTATAGTACCACGCTATCATAAAACATTCAGTTTTCTGTAGCTGTATTCGTACACATATTAATATAGTAAATTAAAAAAAAAAAATAGTTTTATTTGGTCAACATTTGAATTATGATATCAGGTAAGAAATGTTAATTAAATTTTTTAATTATTTCAACTAAAACATAACTTAATATTTATGATATTTTACAGGCGTACTGTATTAGATTTAATAATAATTTATTGATTAATGATCGTAGTATGAAAAATAATTTTCTTACATGTCGTGATTCATCAATATAATAATTATTATTGTTCTAATATCAATATCTATGATAAATTTTTTTTCTGATAATTGAAAATTACTTTATACATAGTATTAATACATTAAAGTTCTAACATCAATGCTTTGTTGAAGTTTGTTTTATTAAGATTATAAAATAAAATAGGTATATATAGAGGTATGTTTTTACTAGATTATTAAAAAAAAAAAAAAAATTATAATCTTTATTTACCTAATCTTAATCCCCATGGGGTACTATGTATAGTATAAGTCTATATATAATTATTAATTTATAATTTAATACACATGAGTGTGTGGTAACATTTTTCATATAGTGTAGGGTCTATTAAGTAAGTTTGACTTATTAAAAAGGTTAATTTATTCCATGACCGTTTTTATCAAATAACAAACAATTTTAATTAAAGAAATAAATCTACTATGTAACATAATCTTGAGGGATAAGTATTAAATTATGCATAACACAGAACACACGAATGATCTCTGTCAGAGCATGGAATTATAATATGTTAAAAGAAGATTAATTTTGTCGTGAACAATGATAAGATATAATAACATAATATACCGGATACTTCTGAGATAAATATGTAGAAAACTAAACTCTTTTAATAACGAAAAATAAAATAATAATCAATTTTATAATAGAGTTGTAACGCTTTCTGTGACACGATAAGAATATTTTAATATATTAAAATATGTCGATCATACACATAATAGTATAAAATTCGATCGTATTTGGGTACATGACCAAAGATCATTATTCATAAATAATAAAAGTTCAGTGAAGTGTATGTAAAAGATAAGAACCTAACATATTAACTGACGGGGATTTAGACGCATCGATAGTCTAGTAGTTTATTTAATATACCTACCTATTGTATGTTTCTGAAACATTCGTCAATATATGGGCCAGAATTTTGATCACAAATTATGTTTATCTCGGATTCTGTTAAAATATGTGGGATAATTATAATTTTTTTTTTAACTCGAAAAAAATTAAGTATAGGAGAGCAGAGACATTTAATTTTTACTATTTTTATCAACTTTTATTGTTTGATTTAATGACTATATATATAATAAATCATATATTTCGGTTTATAAATATATATGAATGTATACGAATTCATAAATTATAACAATGGGCCTTTATATACAAGAGTACATAAGAATAAAAATAATAATAGCAGTGCCATTTTCAAATTATATTAAATATTAAGTTTTTTTTATTTATTTTTTTTTATCGTTTTTATTTAATATATTACGTTACAGCGTCGATATGTTTTTGTCAGTAATTTTGCTATATATATATTACAAACCCGATTACTATAATATTTCATCTAAATTTAACTTTACATTAACCGTTATATTTTTTTTTTAGTTTACATATTGCAAAATTATCCAATGTTTAGATTTGTATTTTATACAAAGCTCTAAACGAGAAAAAATTTCTTCGGAAAAAAATGTACGTCATTGATGTTTATTAATTAGATAAAATGTATTTTAATCATAATTAATTATTAAAACAAACATTGAATTCAATTTAAGTAGTATTATTTTTGATACAGGATATGTTGGTTTTTAACATCAATATTTTGAGGATGTACTCAGAAGTGGAATTTTAAAACTGGTATTTAGGGTAATTCAAGTATAACATAAGTTATACTATGTGAAGGGGGAGTCTGTCGTGTGTTTAAATTTGCTGTCAAAAAGGGGTGGGGTGGTGTTAGAACCATGCTGGTATCATCAGTAATATAAAAAAAAAAAATCAAAATATGTACATAAATATGTACTTATTTTTTATCAAAATATGTAACAAAATTTTTATTTATTTTTAATTAATTGACATAAAATTCTGAAATGTTTTCATTTATTTTTTTTTTTTTTGATGGAAGGAGGTTGTTGGGTTTATGCTGACGTAATAAATTAGGGGGTCGGATATTTGTTGAAAATTGCTCATAAGAGGGAGGAGGGGGTCTAAAAAGGCTAAAAATGTGCTGACGTAATACTTAAACACCCCCTTCAGTGTTTGGATCAAAGCTTCAAACCTAAATGATTTATTTATTTTTGTGGGTTTCGTGGTTCAACCCCCTTTTGAAATTTATTCAACAATTTTTTGTTTTTATAAGAGTACATATTTTTTTAAATTAATTTATATTGAGATATTTTTATAATAAAACAATTTTCAATATTAAATTATTTACAATAATTGTACTAATTGTACCGTATTATCAACTGTGTAATAATCGATATTTCATTAATCATACAAAAATATTGTTTTTATATTATTTTCATTGTTACATTATTCCGATAAACGTCGATTACACTTTAATAATGACTGGTAATCAAGTATCTACTCTGTTACTTTATGTAGTATTTTCTTGATTTACGGTGATGTTACGTTTAATTTTTGTTTTAAATGCGTTTATACCAAGGAGACTAGAATAAGAAGACCTAACACTTATGGCCGTCTACAAGAGAGTCGCATGATTAAATTGCTACAGGCTGCGCTCCAGCGGGTACATCCGTAGCTACTTTAACCCCAGGCACGGATTCAGGAAGGGAGGTCATGACCAATATAAACATCAAGATTAGGTCCTTTATGTTTACTTAAAAATTGATAGGTATACGTATAAAATGCATTTTAAATTTTTTTCACACTATAAATGTTTAAAACAATTAATATTTACATGTTTTTTAAATAGTTAATATTTTGTTTTATACACCGCATATGTAACGTGTGCAATTAAACTACATCGTCTCCTGTTCATAAAATCATAATTCCCATCTAAAATAAAATGATTGACGATAATATTGTTGGCGAGTCACGAGTAAATATATATATAATAATAAATTGATTTATTTGTGGAAATGTTTGAATTTTCGACGAAAAGATAGGATTATTTTCAATTCGTATGGCCATATTATAAAAAATACGTCTACACTTTACACGGCGACGGCCGTAATCGTAATGATATTATTTGGGTTTATTATTATGACTTTGTCATTTAAAAAAAAGAATTGCAATAATTAATAAACTTCTAATTTTAGTTAATAAATTACTTAGATATTTTTTTTTATCTTTTTGTTCTTTTGAAAAAATGTCCCCTCTTAAATTTTAGTTCTCGATTCGCGCCTGTAATTAACCCACATAGTATAAGAGTCGACGAAGTTTTTTTTTGTTTTATGAAAAAAATAATATTTTTAATCATGCATTTTTATAAATTTTGTAGGTTATATAATTACACATCCATATGCATATGTATATAATTTAACAACTGTTATTAGGCTTGGATAAAATATTTTTTTTAAAAGTATTCCGAATACTTCCAAAAAAGTATTCAGAATATGTTTTCGAATATTTTATAATAATGAGATTCCCAAATATTTTAAGAATACTTTTTATTATCTAGAATTTTAGACGTACTAAATTTCAATATTGAAAATATTTATTAGAAATTATATTTTTATTTAATCAAACATAAAGAGTAAATAATATATATATGAAAGGTTATAATATTCTGAGAAAATAACTTATTAACATTAAAGTCTGACAGAAAATACATAACATACATCAAAATTTGGCGATTAGGCTTAATTTCGAAGTTATAGCTATTTGTAATTTTTTTTTTACTGTCTAAAGTGACATATTTTACGCTGTGTTTTCTTATTAAAAGATGTTTTTAACCATAAAGGTACAACCGAAAGAAGTTCACTTTAACGTATTTAATATAACCTGTTACTACCATATGCGGACGTGATGTTTCAGATATTTTAAGGAATCAAAGCTAAGAGGACGCTATGTTCGCAAATTAAATCAAAAATATCCCCCGATTTTCTGTGAAAAACCATGTCAGGTAAATTACAGGACAGTTTAAATGCAATTTTGATGTAATTATTGCATTATTGTAGTATATTCTTGATATTTACTTTAAGTAAAATAAAAAACATGTACTGCCGTTTGATTGTTTTAATAAGAAAATACAGCGTAAAACATGTCAATTTAGAAAGTAAAAAAATTCAAATTTCTATAAAATCGAAAATAAATCTGACCCCTAAATTCCGATTGCATTATTTATGTAACTTTAGTTAGTGTATATTTTATTTAAATTACAAGTTACAAATGTAACTCGGTTTCGTAACTGATATATAAATGTACATCTAACTGATTATTGCCCGAACCTTACTGTAAGTATATATCGTATATACTATTATATGTACATTAATAATAAATAATGAAAATGTTCAAAGTACACATATACAATTTATAGTAAGTCATGTTTAAAACTATTGCACATTTTGTCTCATAAATTACTTTAATAATTTATATACTGCACGGGTAAAACTATTTATGGATATACCTATAGCGCAGCCTGTGATGATTTGATTGTGAAACTTGTAATAGAACAACAATGGGTCTGCGCTCATCAAAAGTTGCAGGCGGACTTGGTGATCCAGCGGTCACGCTCTCTAAGTCAGGCACTTGAAACTAACTGAACCATATGTATTACTGTGGTTGTCGTGTTTATTCTAGTGGAGAAAACTAATAGAGATATTTGTTTGTTTATTTGTTTATTATAATTTAACGTGCTTGAGCACTTTGGATAAAAGATTAAATCAATTTACAATGATTACAAGAATGGACAAAAAAAACTTAATTATGATGAAATAATATACATTAACTATACAAAGTACAAATACAAAATAATAAAACTATTAAAAATATTATACAATTTTTATATATTATTAATACTTCTTAACATCAATATAAAATTTAACTTAAATTTTACACGAATAGAATCAATAAAATTTATTGATGTGGATATTTTATTGGCTAACAATAAAGCACGTGGGAAAAAAAAAATCTGCACCATAATTCTTACGATAATAAGGAATGACAAACAGAAAACTTCTAGAAAAGTATGTGGGAACATTTATTCCTATTAAAACCAGTAAATGTCAACAATCAATAAAACCATTTAATAGACTATATATAAATAAAATATCAGAGAGTTGTCTTCTTAAGTCTCTCGAATCCAAACCAATTGATAACTGAAAGCTTTTATATACATTACTAGGTATAGTAACATAAGTAATTCTTTTTAAATATTTATATTAAACTAATTCAAGATTTTTTAAGTATACGGATAAATTCTGAGACCAAATAATGGATCCAAAGTCTAGAGTAGATCGCACAAGCGAACAATATAAAGTTTTTAAGCTTGAAGTCTTTAAAATTATGGGTATTTCTATCAATAAAGTCAAGAATTCTATACGATTTATTCAAAATTGATTTATGGTGGAACTTAAATGAAAGGTCCGATTCAAAATATATACCTAAATCTTTAACTAAAGATACTCTAATTAATTTATTATTATTAAGTTTATAATTGAATATAATTTGGTTTTCAGAACGGGAAAATGAAATAATTTGGCATTTATCAATGTTTAATTCAAGTCTGATAATGATTGAATTGAACAAAATAATTTACCATCATCTGCAAAAAGCAGCAATTTTACAGAATTATTAAATATCTGGGGCAAATCATTAATGAAAAATAGAAAAAGCAAAGGCCCTAAATTTGAACCTTAGGGAACACCTGACAATACGTGAAAATCATTAGAAATATGGAATGAATGTTCAACTACTTGAGAACAGTTATTTAGGTATCTATGTTAAAAAGGAACCATTAAAATCAAAAGCCTTTAACTTATGTAATAAAAAACCATGGTTAACCTTATTGAAGGTTTTTGGAAGTCTGTTTATATTGTATCTACTTGAAAATTTTGATCATATGATTGTACTAGATATGTTTTATAGGTTAAACGATTTGTTAGAATGGAATGCTATGGTAAAAAATTTATAACTTGTGTCTTACCATTACCACAGTTATAGTAAGTAAGTTACGCATTTTAGACAACTTGTTTTTACTACAACTTGCATTTTTAGGAAGTTGTTTTTGCTTGATATGGTCATTATAAAGTCGGTCAGTAGGGATGACCGACTTTTATAAATAGGTATATTACTATACTTAATGGATTGAAAATAACTAGGTAAATATTTCAAATAAGTTTAAAAATATTAATATTTACCTAATAAATACCATTCGCCGTTCGTAGTAAAGTCTGATAGATCTCCGCCATCCGATTTGAGCACTAAATCCAACTAAGAAAAAAAAAAGTATTAATAAAAGCTATGAGTAATTGCAAAAAAAAAAAAATTAAGCGAAAAGATTATTGAGGAAGAATATACATTTATAATGAGTAAATGAGTATATAATTTTACTGTAATTGTTAACTAATAACTGGAGTATATAATACATAAAAAATTTAGTAAATATTTCTAATATCTTGAAATCAATGATTGTAAAATTTCCAAGTAAAGTCAATCAGTTGAACTATAACCGCTCACCTAGTTTTATTATCTAGTAAAGGCTCATTGAAGTTGCACGAATAATAAAAGATCATATTTGAGAACTTATATTACTAGGAAATTATAAGAGGCGAAGTGATAATTTTTACAAGGTATTGTAAATCATTTTCAGTAGGAGAATATAAACTACATTTAAATTGTGGTTAATACTAAATTTTTAAATATTTTATATAATTTGTTTTTAAAAATGGACATTTTATAAAATAAAATGTTACTATAATATATTGAATTCTTGATGCAGATTTTAAAAATATTTTTGTTATAATATTAATGTGAGTTAGGATGTTAGATATCGAAATAAAATGATAAATGCATCATAATTCTTGTCATGATTGGAATGTTTCCTAAAGAGGTTTTTTAAGTATTAAAGTGGTAAACTTAATAAATGGTATTACAATAATATATATTATTTATTTCTTTTTATTTACTGTGAACATATTCTTATTTAGAACACACGATTCAATTTTTACATATTAGTCGTGTCTTCATTTTTTGGGTGAATCAAGAATGTATTCAAAGGAGGTTATTTTTCAAATTTTCGTTTTTTCAATAAACGCGTAAGGAAAAAAACCGGTTAATTATGTAAAACAGTAAAAATATGAATTTGTTCACATAGATTTTTATTATTTCTTTACGATTCCGCAAATAATGGTTCTAAAAACTAGAAATTTTCACTGAGAATCTATTTTATTTTTTTCTGTATTTTGATAACACTGAGTTTTACTCAGAATCAATTTATTGAAAAAATATTCATCATTGATTTCAAATATCCCTCATTTAGTACCTTACACAAAAAGTGATGTATTTCCATTCCCTATACAAAAGTTATTAGATTCTGAGCATAGTGAGGGAGCTAGTGATTTTACAATGATTTTAATGATGATCCACCCCTACTGATACCCAACGAACAAGTGCAACTTTTTTAAACTGATTTTATAATTTTATTTAAATATTAATTTTACAATGAAAATAAATTATTAATCTTTGATCAAGGGTGCAGTATAAATAAATATCTCCGATCTCTTTTTAATTATAATAACAAAGTTATCATCAATGAAAATACAATTTTGTCTTTTTGTGTATGTTCCTAAACATTGTTTATCAAAAATAATCAAGTATTTCCAATTTTTTCTATTTATAGTTCATACTAGTCAACTTTTTCAAGTGATATGTAATTTTGGTAATTAAAAGCCACACACATAGTCGTGTAATAGGTTAATTTACATATTATGCAGCAAAAATGAACTTTATCAAATTTGAAAAAGCAGTCACTCTTTCAATTTTTGATTTAAGGTAATAGCTTATATATAAAAATATTATAAAAATATGGAATAAAAAATCGGTGTAGCTTAAAAAAAAACAAGTTTCGTTGTCCATAAATAATTTATTTTCCCAAAATGTATTACAAATATGTAGTAGGTATATTAATACTACTACCCAGGTAACAAATTCCCAATGTATAATATTAATAAATATTGGTTTTTGATTTAAAAATAAATATTGAGTAATTATTTAACTAATATTTTAATATAAATATTTAATGTACAATCATTATTTAATGTTTATAATTATTAAGAGACAAATACTTAAATTAAAATCAATAATTAATAATTAATAAATATTTATTATTTAACATTATATAACATTTTAAGTTAAATATGTGAATTGTTAGTATTTAAATATTTAATATTATACTTATATATTATATTTGTACAGTGGCGTATATTCAATTTTTATCAAGGGGGGGGAGCTTAGCCATTACAATTCAGATAAAAAAACAGAATTTATTGTTATGGTACTGCACGATTCAATATGTTATAATTAATAAAAAGAAAAGTTGATGATTACAATTTATTGTTAAATACTAAAAATACATAATATAAACTTAGTAAATAAATTTATAATTAATAATTTAAAATAAATAATAAATGAAATGATACATTTTGATGATTTTTTTTGTTCGGGTGAAGGGGGTCAGAACCTGGGAACTTCCCCGTAATACGCCACTGTATTTGTAGTTATATACTTATATATAGGTAAGAAACGAATTAGTCAGCTTCGCCATTCGTCCATTAACAGTTTTACAATTGAATTAATATTTTTTACAGACAGTAGTTTGTGATAGGCGTTCAATAATAATATTGGCCTCCCCTCCCTTTTTCCCTTTACATGTTGAATTTTCATAAATCCTTTCTGTGCGTGTACCTATGTCATTAAAAGAATATTTTCTGAAAATGTCAACTTTCTATGAAAAGTAGTTTGGGCTAGGCATTGAATATTATTAATTTATCTCCACTCCCCTTTTCCCCTTTATTAATCGAATTGAAAAAATCTTTTCTGTACGTGTACCTATGACATTAAAGGAATATTTTCTGAAAATGTCAACTTTCTATGAAAAGTAATTGGGGCTAGGCATTGAATAATAATTTACCTTCCCACCCCTTTTCACCCTTAAAGGTGAAATAAAAAAAAAAAGTCCTTTCTGTACATGTATCTATTTCATTAAAGGAATATTTCCTGAAAATTTCAACTTTCTATGACAAGAAGTTTTGGCTAGACATTGAATTATAATTTTCCACCCCTCCCTTTTTCCCCTTAAAGATCCAATTTCAAAAAATTCATCTTAGTGGTAGTCGATCTCAAAAGGAATATTCAAAAATTTCCCCCTATGGCGTTAACCCCATATTAGATCTTTTTCTCGTTTAAATCGATCAGATATTCTACGGTCGCATAATATGTTATTTACTATGTATTGTATTTATATACCTGAAATTTCAACTAAAAAGTAATCCCCGATAGGTAGTGTATAGATTATTTAATGAAGAATTTCCTGGGTTCAAGTCAGACCGAATTGAAAATCGTTGCACGAAATTTGTTTCTTTTTAACTTTTATTTTCTAATGTTATAAAATATTTTTTTTTCTAATGTTTATAAAATATTTATTTTCTTATATTTATTAACATTTAAATTTGGTGCATTTAATGAAAATCCAATGAATATAAAATCAAAATTAAATGAAAAATAAAATGTTATAAAATATTGAATATTAGAATATTAATATTTATTAAATATTTAAGAAATATTTCCATGTTACTTGGGTACTAGTATCTTAGTGCTTTCATCCCCTTTTCTAATTATAGTTTTTTTTATTTGTAATTATAATATTTTGTTTTTCTTATGTATGTAGTAGTTTATGAGTACTAATTATTATTCAGTCTGTAAAAATATTGAATTAAAAATTTAAAGTTATAAATAAAGTGCCAGCAAAATAAACAAAACGTAATTTCGATCCCATATTTATTTTATAATTTTAAAGAAATTGATGTTACAATATTACTAGTTATATTCTTAAGTTTATTTATTTATTGTTGAAATACTAGACCGTGTTAAAACAGTATAAAAACTATATTAATATATTTTATGCCAATGTCTTATATTGACAAGTTTTCTTCAGACGGCGCCTTGTATAGGCAATTCAGGGTCACAACTGTCATTGAGATCAAACATCCCGATAAACATTTAATGTAGGTAAAATAGTTAAATATTTAATAATAACCATTTGATGTAACGTTAATAGTTGAATGTATAAGAAAAAACGTTTAATAAACATTAAATGAATGTAAAATATTTAATTTTTAAAGTTTAATGTAGAATAACATTCAATTGAATATTTTAATATTATATGTTTAAAAATTAATGTTCAACATAACCTTTAAAAACAATGTTTAATTCAAAATGATTATTTTATTCATATTTCAATGTTTAGCGCATATATGATAAATTTCAGAGGGGATAGACCTAAATATAAATTATAATACTTTTTTTGTCATAAACTACCAGTTTTGGTAGTTTTGGTAATCTATTATAAAGTTATTCTTCAAGAGGATATGTCCTTCCCCTAACTATCATAGCCATAGCCATCTATGGATATTGAGTTTAAAAAGTGAAGGGTTATCTAAAATCCTGAAAAGATAGGTAATAAATGATATATAATTTTTAAAAACTATTCCAACATTTTATTCTTTCAATTGTAGACATTATGTACAACATTCTGTTATTACTTTTTACCTATAAAGATATATACAATTATTATCAATATAAGACATATTTTATTATGTTATATTTTAAAAATTTTTTTTGTCATCTAATAAAATAATATTTTACTTTAGCGGGTAAATAGTTATAGTTAAGAGGGCACCGTAGCTATAAATATTCATTGGAAAACTGGCATTAGCTTCTCTCAATTTTATCAACTTTAAAAGAAATACATAAAAACAAATAGGTATATGATAAATAACAATATTATCTAGTGATCTATATAACTATTGTTTATTGTAGTGATTTTTTTTAAGTTTATAGTAGTAAGGCTTTGTGCTTTCAATAACAATCAGCCACTACCTACTGTTTGTGAGTACCCATGAATTAGTAAGCTATAGCCGAGTTATCGAGTAGAGCTCTAATCGAAATGTTATCCATACTAAATATTTTAGTCACTAAGAAATATAAAATATAAAGTGACCATATCGTTCATATTGGTGAGTAAATATATGTATAAGTTTAATAATTTCTAAGCACCAAAAATGATAGTAAATAACTTTAAACTTCTAAAATTCGTATATCATAAACTATAAGGAAATAGATAATGTTATTTTTTATAATTTTTATTTAAGTTTATTATATATGTATATTTATTTATTTTAAGTTGATAAAACTGAAAAATTTAACAGTAATATATTTTCAATATCATTTTTAAAGACATAAAAAACTATAAGAAAAAATTATTGCAAGACTGTATGTTAGTTATATTTATAATGTACTTGAACATCATATAGTTTTTAGATATTAATATTTAGTTTTAGAACTCATTTAAAATTTCCTTAACAGAATTCCTTAAAAATCGATGATAAGACGTTGTTTTGAGTAAAAAAATTAACTAAATCGTCATATATGTATAAAATGTCTTATTTTGTTCACCTTTTTGAAAATACCTTAAACCAAAGGACCAGAAGTTAAATGAGATTTTTGTGTTCAAATACAACAAGAAACAGTATATGAAGGATAAAAATGTACTATAATTCGTATAAAAAGATATTGCTCTTTAAATCTCGAAAACGGTTTCAAGAACATTTTTGAAAATTTCAGTATAGTACGTTTTTATTCTAAACCAGCGAAGTATTAAATATAATATTACATGTATATTTTCAACAAAACTTGTTTTCAAGATACATCCCGTTCAGTGACTTTAAGCCAAAAATATATACTATCAATAAGTGGTGTTTTGATTGTATTATTTTTAAGACAATTTTTATGAAAGTTTATATAAAAATGACACTTTATGAACTGTAACATAAAATTGTGTAATCATTGATAAAATTTTTAATTGGTTAGGTTAAAATTGGATCTTAGAAAATATTTAGGAAATAAAATAAAGATTTAATAATGTTAAAAATATTTTTATTGATGTATATATTTATTAATTTTTATATTTTTGTATTTAATTTTAAATTCTCAACATATTGAAGAATATATTGGTTTTAATTATGTATTAATTTGTATTATTTTTTTTTATGTATGTATACACATTTCGGGTAGTATAAGTTGTGTTTTTGGATAAAGAGCTTTTTCATAGAAAATTAGTTTTATAGTTGATACTTTAAACATATTATATTTTAATTTTTTATGTTTTTAAGCAGTTGTTTTTATACACGAAAGAATATATAATTACTGATTTTAACGAGAAATTGTTATCGTTCGGAAAATAACAAATAGATAAGCATTTCATAGTAATTAATTATTTTTTTTATAGTTTATACTATTTTTTGGATAAACAAGTTGAACAGGAGCTTTCACATAAATAAGTTTTTGAAGGAAAATAAATTCTGTTAGGTAGGTACTTTAAAGTGGTATTTTTTATTATTCCAGTGGTTTTTTTGGGGGTAAAGAAACACTACCGAAAATTACTAAAAATTGTAATAAATTAGAAAATTCTAATGCAAACAAGTCAGGAAAGCCTACTATGCAATCAGATTTAATTCCCTGGTTATATATGTTTTTTAAATAATAAACTACAAATTTATAAATTATTACACACACATATATATAGAAATAAAATAAATAAAATAACATTTGTTTTTTTATAATTGACAGTAAATTTTTTAAACTCTTAACGTACTTAAGAATTTTATTCTCGTTTAAATAAAATAAATACAATTTAGCTTCTTAATAACTAATTGAATAACAATATATTAATTTTAAAATAATCTTATTATAACCACAAAACGAATAATACTATCTCTCTAGTCCAAATCAATAATTTCTTACTATGTACTAGTAACTTTGAACAGATGGAAAAATGGACATAACGGATGATTAAACATATGTTTAGAAATCCAAAAATTTGAAATTTAGCACTTTATTAAAATTAGACAATTCTCATAACTTTTTACCACTTTTTAGTACATTTTAAATAATTTTTAATTTTGAATGTTTAGTGTGCACGTATACATTATTTTAAACAGAAGAAATTGGGTAAGATGTTTTGGAAAAATACTTCTGGTAGAAAATTTATTGTACTTTGTATATCAAAAAATAAATTTTAAATTGTATTCATTTTCTTATTAAGTGCAAAGAAACACTACCTAAAATATCGGTAAATTATTGTAAATCATAAATCAATATTACTTCAGAGTTCCACTCAGAATCTTTTTATCGGAAAATGGTATTTTTTTAAAAATATTTATTACTTAAAATTCAATGTACTTATAGAATCATATTCTACAAGTTAATTACTTCTATTTTTTATTGACCCAATTTTTTTTTATAATTGTAATACATAAAAAAATAAAATAAAATTTTCTCTTAAATCTGTTTGTTCTTTATACACTTTAAAATGACTTATGCTCAAAAAAAAAAAAAAAAAAAAAAAATGAATCTATAATTTTAACAAAACGTCAATTATTATTTAAAACTTTATCTCAACTTTTAATACGACAATGTATTATACATGAAATGAAATGTAAAAATCAATTTATATTACTTGAATTTGTGAAAAATTTTATTTTGAAAAGAGATCGAGTTCTTTTTTCGAAATACGTAAACATAATTTTAGGTATTATAGAATATCCACATATTCGTATCAATCATGAAATTATACTTATTTTTTTTTTATATTATTTAATATTGAGTTATAATATATTTTATAACCAAAAAGAATTTATATTAAATAATTCTTTTGCTTGTATATTTATTTTAAACATACCAAATTATTTATATATTTATTTTAATTGTAGTTATACAATTAACGTTCAGCATAAAAAAATAAAAATATGATATCCAACATGAATGTGTAATAAAAATGTAAATTAATTGATAATGAGAATTAATAAAAATCGTCAATAACAAGTTATAATTACTATTTTTTTCCATAAAAGTACAATAAGCACTTTTAATTAATTAAAAAAATTTTATTTTTATATTCTAAATATGATAAAGGTAGGTATTAGACATTTTTTTTCATATATATGGGTTGAACTAGGATAATAATGATTATTATGTAATAGGTAATTTATAAAACATATTATACAATAATGAATGCAATAGAAAATATAGTCCTAAAAATGTTAATTAAATTATATTATAAATTATAGTGGAGCATATTTGAGTAAACCCGTCATATGCGAGAAAAGGGTGAGCAATGTCTAATTAGAAAACAAAAAAAAAATAATCTGACAAATTATTATAAAAATAAAAATAATTCATTTTATATTTCTAATTCTTGTTATAATAGTAAAAAGTTGTGGGTTTCTAATCCAATCAATTCAATCCTGTAATGTGATTACAGAAACAATCTTACATTTTTTTTTTTTACATAGCATGATTTTTTGTTGTGAAGTATATAGAAAAACAAAGACAAATTCGAATTATAATAAGTTTTCAAAAAAATTAAAATTTATACATTACAATATAATAATATATTTTTATTCACTTAAATATAAGTGTATATAAAGTACCTCACGCTAAAATGCACTAAGTATGGCACATATTATGTTTTGGCTTGAAGATTGTGACATTCATCAAATAAATTAATAACTAAGCAAGTAAAAATATATAATGCTAGTTTTCCTATTATACTGTGCCTTTTGATTGAATTACACGTGAAAATGAGAATGTGTTACCTTTGCACGCATATTATAATCACAATAATGAAGTTACAGAAATAATTATTTTTTTTTTTATTAGTACACCAAAAATATTAATTCATTTTTAGACATGTTTTGATAGAAAAACCACATATAACTTAAAATAATAACACATACAATGAATCAACATTTTTCCATAATATTCACTTGATTTTTACTCGGCACGTTTTGAATTATTTTTTAAGTATGTTTTGTGAAAAATGCTTATAAATAGTACTTTATAATACCTTTTAGAATGGCATATATAACTATTTAGTTTGGCTTAGTATGAAACATATTACGTTTTGAAAAATATTAAATTTTCTTATTTGAGCACAATTTAATAAAAAATTGTAGGTGCACTTTGTAAAAATAGGAACAAATTCAAATTCTAATATTATTATAATTTTTATGAAAAAAATACACATCTCTCCGTTTTTCCAATAAGACTATATATATTGTATAAATCAATTTTTTCAAAAGGTCATTTTGCATGATTTCAATTGTAACTTCATAATTATTAATATCTTATAGTAATATACCTACATATTCCTAATATTTTTTATTTAAATTTAAAATCTGTATTTATTTTTTCCAAACATATATAAATTACGTATCAATTAATTATTATTTTACCTTTGTTATACAATATTATAATGTATAATAATAGTAACAATTTTAGGCCAGTTAAAAGGAACAAACAATGAAATAGTTCTATATCATATAAAATACTATTGCCAATATTGAATCTTAAAAATGATCCAAGTACTGGATAATTTCAAAACATTATGATAGTGTTGTTATTAAAAAAAAAACAGTGTATATCGATATTTTTAAATAAATAGTATATTTTATGTTCACAAATATCATAATATAATATATTTTTTTTTTTTTTTTATTAAATTATAGGCTTCAAATACAATGATTCATTAGCCTGTTGTGGCTTTGAATTACACTGGAAAACGTATTATGTGCAAATTTTATAAGTTATACAATAAGAGAAAAGAA